>PVJA010007188.1:0-69705 GCA_004027025.1 Myocastor coypus | reverse complement strand
TTTTTTTTTTTTTTTTTTTTTTTTTTTTTTTTTTTTTTTTTTTTTTTTTTTTTTTTTTTTTTTTTTTTTTTTTTTTTTTTTTTTTTTTTTTTTTTTTTTTTTTTTTTTTTTTTTTGTCTTTTTGAGACAGGGTCTTGCTATGCAGTTCAGGCTGGCCTTGAGCTCACTTTTGTAGCCCAGGCTGGTCTTGAACTCGCACTGATCCTCCTGCCTCAGCCTCCCGAGTGCTGGTCAGCTTCTTAATTAGGCCTGCCATTAACTTTAGACTATCTAGATGGGCTGCATTAGACTACTTCAGTATATGTATGTGTTTGTTTTCTGCACATCTTTCATTCCATGTTGGTTAAGTTACATTCAAAAGAGGAAATTTGAATTGTCTCTCATTAAAACAGTGCATGGAGAATAGTGATTCTTGTAAAATGAGTATTTGAAAACATTTAGAAAGAAGATACTTTTGAGATGAAATCAGACATAAAGCAAGTAACATTGTATTATTAAATAGAGAAGAAAGTTCAGTTTGGAAGTGTTAAACTGAAACTTTTAATTTTTTTCTGCTGTATTTATCAAATTTTCTCAAATGTTCTGAACCAATACTCAGGCGGAATCCTCCCACAGACTGGGTGGGAAACAGGGAGAGCAGCCAATGGAGCACAGGAGCGGCAGCAGTGTGCCATCAATGACTCCATGTAGGAAACTGATTTTTATATATAAATATGGTTCATGATTACATCTATGTGTAAGTTCTAGATCCAAAAATATTGTTTGGTACTTAACCAAATGTTGACAAAAGATTTTAAGCACCTATGTTTGATTATAATTTTATTACATGCTAATTTTAGGTTAATAAGAAAATATCAAAGAAGTTTCTAGACATTTCTGACGTCTTTCTAGTTTTCATATGTTTATAATTTAATATGGTTTAAAATGGGATTGCATTTTTTAAGGTGTTTTATGATCCAGTGCTACACCCTCTTGGACTGGCTTCTTAACTACTTTAATATATTGTATAAATGTCCATTTATTTGAATTTAATGAGTATATTTGTAGCATTTTATGTGACTGAAGAATAGAAGACTCAGTTAATTTCAAACCAGGTCAAAGGTAAAAAAGCAATTATAAAATAAATATTAAAATAAACATATGCCAATGTAGAAATTGCAATCTAGGGCCAGGCAGATAGTTCAGCAGTATGAGCACCTGCCTGGCAAGTGCAGGGTCCTGCATTCAGTGGCGCATACCAAGAAAGAAAAAGAAATTGCAAACTATTTTATCTTACTGTGCATAGGGGATAAAAGCTTATCTGTCAATAGTGGAATGCTCACATTTGTTATCTTACAATACATAATTTTCTCTACTTTACTCTTGTACATTAGAATCAAACAGCTGTTAAGATATCTCTCTAAAATTTCCTGTTAATTTTAGCAAAACTAAGTTGTCAAAACTATCACAAAGACTAACACGTGTATGTATGTGTTTTTTATAACTATGGAGGATATATGTGAGGGTGTTATTTTAGTGTCTTAAGTTATATATATAAAATAGCTTCCTCAAGTTAAATAAAAATTTATCGAGACTGGAGAGATAGCTCAGGGGCACAAGTGCCTGCCTGGGAAGCGTAAGGTACTGAGTTTAATCCCCATTCCTGTGGAAAAAAAAAAAAATCATTATGAAGGGGCTGGGTAAACAGCTCAGTAGCATAAGTGCTTGCCTGGCAAGTGTAAGGGCCTGAGTTCAATCCCTGTTTCTGGAAAAAGAAAATATCGTTGTGAGGTTTGTTTCCCACCAGAGAAAATATAAAAGCCACTTACTAATCAACATGGACCCTACATTTTCAAATAAATGAAAAGACCAAATTTATAAAACTATGTTTGTTTAAGTCAATAAAAAAAATACCTTGATTTTTCACTTACAATGTAATACTATGGATTATAAATATCAGGCTGATTCAGAGATCTAAGTGGTTGTGTCTTATACATAATTTACTTGATGTCAAGCTTGTAAGATTTAAGATACAGTTCATTTTTAGACCACACATAGCCATGCTCTTAGTCCACTGACCTATCCATTATATTCTCTTGCTTTCTAAGCAGTACCACTTCAGCATTATCCACAGTATAAACAGATCTCAGCCAGGGTGAACTCATGCCCTGGCCCCACAACCTACAATGCTCAAAAATAATTTGTTAATCTAAACTCCTCATACATAATGTTTTAGGTTAGGAGTAATGGATTTTAGGTATACAGATAATCTGCATGTTTGAGAAAATAAATGGTTGTATGTCAGCCTCACAGAGGTTCCAATTCGCTCTCTAGGTCACCACAAAGAAAATCTCCCTATGGGGTTTTGCCTTTAGAGAGACAAAGTGAATTGATTCTGTTGAAATATTCATTAAATTAAAAGGCTTCGTTTACTATTCTAAAAGCAATTAATCAGTTTTCCCCATACATAGTACAGTACTAGCTACCACTTCACAAAAGGCCCTCACCACTCTAGGGAGGATGCAATGTGTTGCAACAAAAATTGATCAGAGCCTGTTAAGAAATGCACACTACAAAAGTTAAATCTACATTAAAATGTAGAAAACTTTGATATAAACAATTTGGTAAAACTTCTTGCAGATAATGATTGAAGTTAAAAATAAAAAGAGAAAGGACACTTATGAATACATTTCAAAGATTTCAAACTGTTCAACATCATTCATAGGGGAATGTAAAAACTTATAGGGGAAGTAAAGTCAAATTCAAAGTGCAACAATTATGGTGTGCATTAAATATGCCACAAAATATATGCAGCAATTATATTAGTATGTATGTTGGTTATGAAGAAAAATATCAATATCTGCACAAGCTATGTATGCTCTGATATTTATAATTAACTATACTTATAACAATATGTAGAACACATTAATCTTAAATCATCAGTTTCACACAGATCAGTTCAATCGTTACAGGAGATTATAAAACAAAGACATAGTCCTCAGACAGCAGTTCAATGCAATATATAAATCATTGAATATTTTCAAGGTAGCATATGATGAAAAATTAATGGAAATTGATAGCAAGAAGTGGGGCTCTCCTGTAACTATACTTCACCATGTGGTTCCAAAATTTTGCAACTTGATTGTGGGAGGATTTAGGAAAATTTAGAGAAGCCAACTGGAAAAGATCTCAATTGCTATAGGCAGAAAATAATGGATGATTCTAGGTGGAGCTCAGAAGACCAAACTGTTGATAGAGATGTAGACTGCAAAGGCTAGTCTCCTCAGGTTTTTGACTGGGAATCATGATTCTGCTGGAAAATGGACCAGAGGACATTCTTGTTATGTTTTGCCAAGAAACTTGTCAACATTGTGTGCATCTGCTAGTGCTTTATGTGATGTTCGATTTAAAGATTAACTAATCTTCTAGAAGAAATTTTGAGGCAACTCAATGGTCAGGCTATCATATGAATATAATGGCTGCATTTGTTACATCTCTCACAAAAATTGGCTGAAATATGAGTAACAAGTGCAGCCTAAACTCAGAAGAAAAAAAAAAAAATAGGTAGCTTCTACTTGTTGAGGAGAGTCATGATAATTAATTTTCTAAAAAATATTTCAAAATCACTATAGATATGTACTGTTACTTAACGATTTCTGCCTTAAGATTTATTCTCATCACTAAGAACCAATATGCAATATCCATAACTTAATAGAGGAAAGGTTTAGGAGGTTCACTGTACGGTCCGCAGGCTGCAAAGGAAAAGTATCATTGTGGAAGATCATGGTGGAGCAAACTGCTTAGTTCATGCTTTGTGGGAAGCTATGAAACTATGTAATATCAAAATCCTGCCTTCTTCACCCACTTAGACACACAGCAAAGAGTGCATATTTATCTGCTAGGCATTTGTTAAACTACTGCAGTTGACATATCACAACTAATGATCATATACTAAAAACTCTATTGCCATTTGACCTCCTACTCATTAGAATTATTCCTGATACATAGTTATAGTTATCAAAAGACAGCACTTACCAAAGAATAGAGAAAACCTAAAACAGACAACAGATAGGTTGACATTTTGATCTTATGCTGCGTGATCTATGAGAAATAATTTGCCAATCATAAAGTATTGTCACAGCAACCTAAATCAAGATGCTGGCTTTTCGTGGGTGGCGGCAAACGAGAAGGGAGTGCCATGAAGGCCTCGGGCACACTCCGGGAATGCAAGGTGGTAGGGCGCTGCCTACCCACTCCAAAGTGCCGCACGCCACCTCTACCGCATATGGATTTTCGCACCCAACCATGTGGTCGCCAAGTCCCGTTTCTGGTTCTTCGGGTCGCAGCTGAAGAAGATGAAATCCTCAGGGGAGATCGCCTACTGTGGGCAGGTGTTTGAGAAGTCTGCGCTGCGGGTGAAGAACTTCGGCATGTGGTTGCAATATGACTCGCGCAGCGGCACACACAACATGTACCGGGAGTGCCGGTTACCTGGCCACAGCCGGCGCTGTCACCCAGTGCGACCGCTACATAGGCGCCCGGCACTTGCCAGCGCCCACTCCATCCAGATCATGAAAATGGAGGAGATCGCGGCCAGCAAGTGCCACCGGCCCGCAGTCAAGCAGTTCCACGACTCCAAGATCAAGTTCCCGCTGCCCACCGGGTCCTGCGTTGCCAGCACAAGTCTCGCTTCACCACCAAGAGGCCCAGCACCTTCTTCTAGAGGCAGTGCCAATAAACCTGGCAACGCTCTGAAAAAAAAAAAAAAAAAAAAAAAGATGATGGTAGGAGGTACGAGCTGAAAATTTGTCGTGGAATACTTTTTTTTTTTTTAAAGAAAAAGCAAGAAATAATCTATAATTATTCAGGCTTGTGTAAGTCAGGCAGTTTGTTAACAATTAGCAACAGAGACCTATTTTTCAATAAAAATAGCTAACAGTATGTGCTTTTGGTGAAATTTATATTTTCAATAAAAATAAACTATTGGGAAACTTGAATCATTCACTTTAATCTTTAACAGGCTCTTAATAGTGATATATGAAGCATGATAAAAGTATGGTGCTTATTTTTTAAGAAAATTATTACAGTAAAACATAAATTATCATTTCTCTTCCCATACTCACTCTTCATTCAAGCACACACATCTCACCATTCTTCCTGGAGGATTTCTGGCAGGCCTCTTTCATGAGGATCATTATGAAGTCTGATCAAAATATGGCTTTTTAATCTGCTGAGCTATCAGGCTGGCCCTACCATCCTTATTCTTACTTCAGAATTTTACTCATGCATTCTTTTTCTCCAGTGAAAGTCTCTTATTTCCTTCTATTTTCACGTCAGGTTGTGATTGCTACATAAAATTTTTATGAGTACTTCTGGGTAAAGTGATCATACCTTTATTTCTACAGATATTTGAATTATCAAAAGGCAGAGACAAATCTTCTTATGTATTTCCTATTTTTAGTACATAGATGTTAATAATCTCCCCAGTGGTTCACATCTAATTTTATCTAAAGAATTCTCTAGTGCTCTTCCACCTTGACCTTGGAATTGCTTTGATCAAGGGAATGGTAAACAACTGAGATTTCTGAGCATATTAGACTCCTGCTAGCTCCACAGTAGTATGGCCAGCCTGCTTGATGGAAGGATGAGAGATCGAAAGAACTCAACTCTGTATCTGGCCTACTCCCGGATGTGTCAACTTCTCAGCATTAACTTCTACTCAGGTAGGCCAGCGAATAAGTCTTATTCAAACCAAAAGTGATAATTCAGCTTAAGCTATGGATCTGCTGCTTTGTAAGACAAAGTAATGCTTTTTACATGCACATGTCCAAATCTTAATCTTGATAGTGTGACTATACTTTAGATTATTTTTAAATATGATTCTGAAACATTTATAAATAAATTTGAAGTAGAAAACTGTAGTAATCACCTTCTGGAGTATTTAAGTAAGACACTATGTAATTTCATATTTGATTCTATTCATTGTTGGCCCCAAATATGTAAATTAGATTCAGATAATAAAATTATGGCCTACAGAGATGATGTGACTCATATATTTGGTGCATAGAGTTTATAACACATCAATCTTATAGAAAGTTCATCTTCATTATGTCAGAATTATTTCATAAGCTATCTGTCCTGAATCAAAGAAAAAAGACATAGTATAATGATGATGACAGTGATCTAGAAGGTATCTTGTTTCCCATAGAACCCAGTGGAACCTGAACTGCATTATCCACTATTGTTTGATTTTAGGTATCTTGTAATTGAGCCTACCTAATCTGGAGATAGATTGATTTTTCATATGCTAAAGCATGAAATGATGTTATTAGGACTTTGTGTAGATGGGATGGGATAGAGATAAGTGAGATTCTAAAAGAATAAAGAGCATGTTTTAAGACCAGTATTAATAGCTGATTTGGAAAATTTTCAGTCTAAACCACTAGAAGAATACATTTGCGAAGTGTGTGCATGTGTACATGTGTACATATGTAAATAAGAATAGCTATAGAGTTACAACTCTATATATCATAATTTACTTGTTTTGTTGGAGAGAACAGCTGGGTCATAAGAAACAGGTTAAATAAAGAGGATAATGTCCATACCTTGGTGAACTTTACAAAAGCCGCACGTCTAGCATGGGGAATTGTAGAAGTTTTTGAGCTCTTAGTCCCTTGAGCCTTACCTCAGTAAGACCAGAGCAAAAGACATAATTTTCCTCTTCTGAGAATAAACGCCTAACACTTGTCCCAGAGCAGCCAAACAGCTGGCTTTCCCTGAATCAGAGCTGCTCATCTGTGGGAGCTTTGCCCATAAATTTCTGTCATGGGTATTTAGCAGCATCAGTGGCTGCTAATCACGAAATTCCTAATAGTCCTCCTGCTCCTCTTCTTCATAGTGGCAGCAACCCACAATATCTCTAGACAAATCTGCCTCAGTGGTCTATATAGTCATTTCTTCAGAGACATATTAAGTGGATTCAGCAGAATAAAGCACAAGTTAAACATTGTTCTTGAATATTGACAAATTGTACTTGCATATGTACATATTACAAAATGATATTATTTATGTGCATATACATATATAATGGAATAATTAGTTAAACTAATTATCATACATATCCCTCTAATGCTTATATTCTTATTTGATTTTTTTTTATATTCTGGGCTTTTTTTTTTTTTGTCTTTTCGAGACAGGGTCTCACTATGCACCTCAGGCTGGCCTTGAGCTCCTTTCTGTAGCCCAGGCTGGTCTCGAACTCACACTGATCCTCCTGCCTCAGCCTCCCAAGTGCTGGGATTACAGGCACGTTGCCACCATGCCCGGCTTCCAACCATGCCCGGCTTCCTCTGGGCTTTTCTTGCTCTTCCACCTCTGGTGTTGATTTACTGTTCCAGGTCAAAGAAGATACGCCTTTGTAGGACAGGAAATAACAGCTTGACCTTTCATCTCTATCTGCACTATCTCCTACTGAGACAAAGCCCACATTGTTTCCTAATAAAAAGTTATAATTTATTATTTATATTCCACCAAGAAAAAGAAAATAAAAATAAATAGATGTTCTATTTTATTTTGGGCAGAGGCTTTTGAAGTAATAAGTAATCTGTTTCGAAAGTCTTCCTTTTAGAATCATTTTAGGTTATGACCTTGTATAGAAGAAAGTTCCACTTTCCACATAGCATTATGAATATAGGGTTCCTTATATTAACACTGAAAACAACTGTGTAATTCTTCTTTCAATATTATCTACCACTATATCATGATATATTGTTCTTCTCTTTATATTTTCATTCAAAAGAGAACTCTGTGAACTCTAAGCAGTACTGGAATCTCAAATGTTACTAACATAAAAGGTGTGTCGTCTCCTTTTCTTAGAGTCTTATTTTGAGTTAAGACTTGGCAATAGCTTATTACATGTTTTTTGTTTTTGTTTTTACTTTTTTAATTGAGTATTTGGTGCAGGGTCTCACTCGACAGATAGGACTGGTGGTGATCCTCCTGTTTCTACCCTCCTCAGCGCTGGGATTACTGGTGCATGTCACCATGTCTGGACTCATTTGCCTCTGTTTGCCAAAGCAGGTTCTTAGTCCACTAAGCTATCTAGCTGAGCCTCATATTACATGTTTATGAAGGTTTCTTCTCAAAAACTGATTGAGGCTTTTCAGTTTTAAATGAAGTTAATGTAAGGAACACTCCAGACAAAAACAGTCGCATGAAGTTGTCTGAAATTTTGAGAGTATCTGTACAGTCAACTTCCAAAGGCTCTAGAGTTACTGTTTTATTTTACATTGGCAATTCCAAAATCAATTACTACAAGCATTTTGTAGTCACTATAGAGAACCTTAGTCGTGTTTCAGAAGTTTATTGAAAGTTATTGAAATCCATTTTGTCATAGTAAACACTATCTTCTGTCACACCAAAAATTTCTTTGAAAGATATACAATATCCACCTTTTTCTGCTGAAGTAGGTAATGTTTGCACACTGTTAGCTGCACTGCCTTGTTTGGTCACTTCTGAGTGTGTGTGTGTGTGTGTGTGTGTGCACGTGTGTACACATATACATTTTTCCACATCTCCTCTCTTCTAGTTAGGGCTGCAGAACACTGAATCATAAGGAGCTAACAGCTAGGCAGATGTTCTCCTCACCTTTCCAGCACTAGGCCCATTTCCCATAGTAACCACTGCAGTCTGGCATCAGTTGAGTCTAGATTCAGTGTTGCAAAGAAACACAGTTCATTAGTGAATTATGAATTTTACATGCAAATCTGAGCACAAAATGATTGCAGGACTGGAGATAAAAGGAACAGACATGTATTTATATTGAGAACTAATGTTTTTGTGTATGTCTAAAATAACCTATTAAAAAATCTTAAAATTCATGTCATGCTCCTGCTCATGTTTCTTTCAATAACAAACAGTTTTGGTGTTTAAAATTCAGATATTTTTTAGCAAACATTCTCACATAGCTAACCTCAGAGTGATTCAAATGCAAATTTTGACAAGTATCTTGTGTATGTAACATTTTGAAAAGGTCGATTGCATCAATAATGCAGATAAAGACAATGTATGGTAAGACAAATGGTTCAAGGGATGCAAAGGTAAGATGAACACCTTCAAAATTTGTATTGCTGTGGAGTTTCTTGTACCAGGACTTGAGCTCAGGACCTTGTACTTGCCACGAAGACCTGTGTTGCTGAGCTATACCTTGGGAACTTGAATTAAATATTTTTCAATTCCTCCCCAAAATCAAGTTTGATAGTAACAAGTTTCTCATTGATGTACTTAGAAATCCTGTTTTCTTTGCATTTCCCTATGATGAACAGATGTTTTTGAACTAAGAACAATTCTGGAAGAGAGTTTGTTCTAGATATTTGTGTTGGCTACAGTTAATTATTGAGACCTGTTGCCTATTGGAAAGTAGACTTCCGATTTTATTTAAAGCAATATTCACAGGGTAGTTTGTCCTTGCCTATCAGATTATTATGAAATATGTTTTCTCACTTAAAAATGTTATTTCTTTAATTTAAATGAATTTAGATGATTAGGCAAGCTTAAAAAAAAATCTGTTGCCACATGTAATAGAGAATACCAAGACCAATACTAGAATTTCAGAAAAATAACAGATTTAAGTTTGTAGCACAAAGGTGTCCCAAATATTGCATGAAACATATGTTATTATTATGTTGTCATATTAAACTAAAATTTAGCTGGATATTTTGTACATTTGTTTGCTAATTGTGATAACCCAACTCTCTAACCTGATGCCAGTGCCGGTGTATTTAAACATCTGAAATCACTACCCTTTCTTTCCAGCTCCATAATATAAAATATTTAGAACAAATAAAAGAAGATGCTTCACTCAGCAGGCAGTCACCTTGTGAAATTCACTGTCACCATAGGTCACTGGGCTGGATAATTTTATGACCAATAATAACATTTGTCTGAATGCATGCTGAGAAAAGGTAATCAAATCTCACACTTTAGGGAATAAGTTGCCCAATGCAGAAATTGGGAGGGAATGACTTCCTGCACAATTTGCTAGGGGTATTACAAGGGTTACAGGCACTGTCAGGGAGGCTGCCTGCTCCTGTAAATCAGTACAGAGGCTCTCAGATCAATGTATGTGCTCTTGACACTATATGCAAAATCCCTAGAATTAACGCACAGGACCATG
Source organism: Myocastor coypus (assembly GCA_004027025.1). Lineage (NCBI taxonomy): Eukaryota > Metazoa > Chordata > Mammalia > Rodentia > Myocastoridae > Myocastor > Myocastor coypus. The sequence goes on along the minus strand of PVJA010007188.1, from coordinate 59,552 downwards.
ATGATAAAATATTAATGTGCAGGACTATTTTTAAAAGGTAACTAATATACATATGGGTTAATTTGGTTAATGTGGAATTATTTTATGAGCTACAATTTAAAGAGCTGTGGATCCTAATTTTGCTTTGGGGGCAAGGGTAGAGCATAGAAACAATTTGAGATTGGTCCCAAGCTGTCCTCCGTTGTTCAGGACAGCTGCCTTTCTTTATCATTCTGTTTTCAATATGAGTTATCTTAGTTTTATAGTATCAAAGTGGGAAAAATTATGACCCAATCAAAAGTCATATAAAAGAAATTTTATCACAAATTATGAAAAAAGAAAGATTACCCACTATAATATTTATAGCAATCATTTCCTCCTTTTCCTCTTATGACTCCAGCCTTACCATTCTTTCCTAGAATTTTTCATGGTTGTGAAAAAAAGAATTTATTTTAAATGAAATCAATTACATACATTTGATAGACTCCTCCACGGGCTGTTCTGGGTTGCAGAATGAACAAGGTAGAGGAAACGAAATTAGAATTTCTGGAACTTCTGGGGAAATATTTTTTCTTGCTGCATCTCACTGTGTTGAATATATAACACTATTTCATCTGTTTATATGGCTGCTACTTCTACATTTGGAGTCTTTCAGCTGTCTCTATCCATGTTTTGTTTCTTAAATCTAGGAAGTAACATTGTAATAAAAATTAATGCAGTGACAAATGAAGTCTCTACTTTCTGACAAGTCAAAGACAAGACAAGATAAGCAAAATAATTGTTGACTTTTGATTTTTTTTGTTTCAAGTTCCACATTCATTACTAAATTGTAATTAGCTGTCAATGAATTCAAATCACAAGATGACTCTCACAGTCAATTACTAATTTTAAGAGAAAAAAATCTTTAGGGAAAACAGCAATTAGTAGGTTTAATGTACATTTTTTTCCAAATTCCCAGAGATGTGTGTAATCCATAAAAAAGTAAGTCGGAGAAAGAAAGGAAAAGCATGCACTTAAATGAACATGATCACCTGCAAACTCAATTAATTATCAATTCCATTAAAACAACACAATTACTATATATTTTTGTTCTAAAATGTAGCTGGTTATTTATATACTAGACTACCTGCAAATATGTTGGATATGAATAATATCTGAGGTAAAGTAGGTGGAGTTAATGATTTTTTCAGCATTGACTTTACCCTAAACACAAAGCTTAACTGTTAAAGAATGTGTGTGTGTGTGTGTGTGTGTGTGTGTGTGTGTGTGTATTTAGTATATTGTCTCACTATGCAGCTCAAACTCAGAGTGATTCTCCTGTTTTCAGCACCCCAGACTCTGTGGTAGTCTCAGAGCACCCGGGGACAGGGCCCGTGCTGCACAGGAGAGATGGAACCTAGTCCCTGCACTTGCCTGAGCAGGTACTTAATCCACTGAGATATCTCGCCAGCTTAAAGGTAAATATATTGAAACAAAGGTAGCCTTTTGGCAGCATTTATTATTAAAACAAAGGGAAATATTTGGATTAAAAATGTGAAGTTTCCTATTACATTTTTGTAACTACTATACTGCAAAATAGATAAATTTTAAGGTTGCATTAACAGTAATTTTGGCAAACAACATTAACCTGATCAGTTTTCTTTCTATTACAGTGTTAGCCCTGTGATGATAGAATGTAGTATGTCTGTTGAATTTCTCAGCTTAGTTGCTCTCGAAGATAGTGAGTCAATTATATGTTCCTATCTCATTTGCCTATTCTTAAATCTACAAGAAAGATATTATGCTATTTCTCTGGAAGTAACCATCTCTAGTACATGGTAGAGTTGTTTGTTTGTTTCCTTTTCATCTTTTAGATAAGTTATTTTGGAATCATGCAGCCAAAAATGCTTACATTAATATTTTCTGTTGTAGGAACAGAAATAGCTTCTTAATTCGAACTTTGTTTGCATGGAATAACCAAAATTAAATTGGAAAGAAATTAATGCAATAAAGTGTAGATCTTTCTATTAAATTATGTTTTATTGTTATCAAGTTAAATAAAATAAATTCCTTTTAAATTGTATATATCTGTATAAAACTTAATATGTTTTCCTAAGTAAATCATATAGACACTACATTTTTCTCTCTGTTTCTGTCTCTGTCTTTCTGTCTATATATAACATTATGTCAAATAGGTTCATATCAAACATTTTATTTTGTTTTCATTTTCCATTCCCTTTAGGTTATACTAACCAAAATGTTTTCTTTCATTTCTCTGAAAAACAGGAGGCAACATGGTTTTGGCCTTCAAAGACTGTATAATTTTTCACTGAAGTAAACAAGCCTAATTTTAGAAGCATATATTGTGGTAATTAAAGTGCTCCATATGTAGCTATATTATAAAATATCTAGAGAGTGGATTTTGTTTAGTGTTTACAAGTACTTCATTTTATAGTTATTTCCCAAGCAACACACACAAACATACTTCAACCTTATGGTTGGTAATACTATATTACCATCTGTATGTTTGTATTGTAGGCAGAACATGCTATGAAAATGTGTAAAAATATACAGCAGAACAGAAAGCCGGAGCTAGTTTTAAATTGATTACTTCTTTGCTTGAAATTTTAACATTTAAAAAAATAATATTTATTGTATTCTAAATAATGCTCAAAGAAATTCGCTTAGGAAAAATGTAGACCAAGTAAAATAGATCAATCATTTATTTGGGAACCGAGCCTTTTAAAGATAGTCATATTAGTGTTTACTGTTTTCTTGTTTTATTTTTTTTTTATTAATGTTATGGCAGGCTCAGCCTGCCCCAGGAGCGAGGCTGGTACAGCATGTGGTGCTGGGTATTGAACCATGGTCCCTGAGATTGCCTAAGCTTGCCTAAGCAGGCACTTTAGACCACTGAACCATCTTGCCAGCACCCTCATTTTTTTGTTTTAAAATGTTGTAATTACAGTAATTATCTGTGATCAACAAAATAATCACTATTAAATGTATATAAGGGGGCTTCTATATCCTGTGATTGTGTTCACTAGTTACAGCTTCCACATGTCTTTTTCTATACTTCATTTCTGGAAATTTTTCTTTGTGCCTTAAAAAATGCAGATGTTTAATATGAATAACTCAATGGTATCAGAAAATGTTTCAGCTTTCTTGATCATGGTATTCATTAACAGTTGATGCAAAACTTATGAAGACAAGTAGAAATATTTGGTAAAGTATATATGTATTTTTATTTCATTCTGTATGTGTACACTATAAGAAGAATTAACAAATTTGACCATTATTTCCCTTTTATTAAAAGTCTAATTAAAACTTTAAGTTCAGATTGTGTATACTACATTTAAGAAAACTGATTATATATATATATATATATATATAATAGAAGGTCTACAGATCTCACTGCACAGCTCAGACTCATTGTGATCCTCCTGTTTTCAGCCTCCCAAGCACCGGGACTGCAGAAGAGTGCCATCACACCCAGTGTCAATATCCACTTTAGCCTAACTTGTTTTCAGGGCTGGTGGGGCATTCCAGGGATTGAACCCCAGTCTCTGCATCAAGAAAACTGATTCTTCAAAATTCTATTCCATGTGAAATTTAATGTTCCCTAATAGGTCTACAATAAATTTATATTTTTTGTTAATTTAGAAGTATTAGTCATCAGAAAATAACAACAAAAAACAAAAAGACGGGATGGCTCAGTGGTCTAAAGCGCCTGCTTGGGAAATCTTAGGCAGCTTCAGGGGCCGTGGTTCGATCCTCGGCACCACATGCTGCGCCAGCCCTGCCCTCTAGGCAGGCTGAGCCGTCCATAAAAATGAGTGAATAAACAAACAAAGGTTCTGAAACAAGAAAAAAATAAATAAATAAATAAAAATTAAAAAAAAAAAGAATAGTATATGTATTTTAGAAAATGTGAAAATTTATTTCATAAAATAGTGAATACCAGATGACTCACAAATGAAACCCAGTAAGACCTAACTTGTTCCTCGATTAAAATATAGGAAAAATAAACAAAAATAAGATTTATAAGATGGAATACTAGAATTTAATCTCCCAGTTTAAACAACCAAAAGAGATGGAAATAATATTTAATGATACATATGATATCTTAAAATATAGAAGGTACAAAATATAAGTAAATAGCACCTTCAACACAGTAAAGGAAAATGACTCCTAGATGGTAGAAAGTAAGTTACTTGATTGCTGGCATGTCAGAGCTTAGTGTCCTAATTTTCACGACAATGAGCAAGGCTGGGAAGGAAGCCCATTGTTGCCACTGAACTGTGACTTCAGAAAAACAGAATTGTGATCTCAGTAAAACAAGTTGGCCTAGAACTGTATAGGTATAGAGTCATAGAGGAAAGCAATGCCTCAAGGTAAAAATGGAGATGCAGAGGCTTCTCCTTAAATATTCAACAGAGCACGTGAGTAACCACTTTGTCTAAGCATCAGAAATGACCATCTGAGATGCTCAGAGTCAGTTCCCAGTAACCAGGTGGGCCTAGGAATGGGTCTCTGCAACATCTGATTGGAAAACATGATTCACATTAACACTGAAGAAGTACTTCGAAGCCTGTGGCTGCCGCATAAGGACCTTTAGATCAAACAGTTCTAGTTGTTCTATCAAACAAAATTAAAAAGACCCAAGTGACCAATTTGATTCTAAGTAATGTTAATAGAGTAGAGAATTGTGCTAAAGGTATTAGTAGGAACATGAAGACATCCAGCATATAAAAATGCCAGTTGCCTCGCAAAGTTGCATTTATTATGTAATGCTTCCAATCAGACATCACCAGGCCTACAACGAAGTAGGAAAACTGAAACTATAATTACAAGACAAATTCATCAGTTATAATCAATTTATAATTGATGCAGATGGTAGAAATAACAGAAAAGATATTAAAACATTCATTATGAATTCCATATGTTCAAGTAAGTTAAGAAGAAATGATTTAGAAATTCCCAAATCAACTCTAAAATGGAAAACTGCAACGTTTGAATTGAAAATGCACTGGAGATCTTGAGTAATTTCTTCGTTTAAGCACAAAACTACCAGTTTTCCAAAATTTCAAGACAGGGAGAAAGGAACTGCCTACACTAATAATTAAGCATGGCCTCAGAGAAAGGTGACCGACATGATAAAACAAATTGCTGACATCGGGAGAGAGACATCATGAGAAAAGTGACACAATCTCCAGTTGTGGGTGACCTCAAATTCCCTCACTGCAAGCAGTTTAAAGATAGTGGCAGACAAAGATTGGTCACTCAATGGATTGACAGATTGATTAATTGATTGGTTTGTTAACAGGGTCTCAGACAAGTAGTGATGATCCTCCAGCCTCACCCTTCCCAGAGCAGGGATTACAGACATGAACCACCACGCCTGGTTTCTGTGACCCAAAACGTGCACCCAATTTCTGGGACCAGCATAGCATGAAGTATCAGGGATCGACCCTGGGTCCTTGTGCTTGCAAGGCAAGTACTTAGATGGCTGAGTTATCTCCCCAGCCGGCACCCAAGGTTTTTTTTGGAAAATGTGGGTAAAATAGAGCTGAGTCTACTGGAGCCCCTACAGCAATTAGCAGAGGCTCTGCACCCCTAGTCGTCTAGGGTACTTTGTGAGCATGTTATATGATCCCTGCCTATGCCTTCTCATCTGCTTGGAAACACTCACAGTGAAAACAGCATCACAGGAACATTGGCCAGATACATCTCCGAAAGCATGATCTGGAAATTTCCAGAGTTTATGTCCATCTATCTGTAAGTGGCAGATTAGTACACAGCCTACATTCTCTGGCCCCGTCTGCCCAGGCAGCAAACAGTACAAATCAGTAGGTAGAATTTGATTCAGCTGACAACCAACTGAAGCCACTTTCTATCTACACAGAACGATTGAGAGTAATATTTCTGAAACCCTATAAACCATTTCTTATTTTGTCTAAGGTACTGCAGAAAGAAGGACTCATTTAGATTCTTTTATAAATAGTATCAAGCATACGCAGGAATACAAGACATTTAAAAAGTCATATTTCTTTCTGTATCTAAGGTGAAAGTGCAACTATAAGTGCTGAAAAGTTCAAGTTGTTACTTCTATAACATCTCACCTTGTTACACAAAGTTCTCCTATATTTCACAGCGTTTGCTAAATTCATGTGTGCATGTGTTTTTTTAATTAGGCCTTTAAGTGATCTCAGTCTCCCTGTACCTTTTCTCAGGGTCAATTTATATTGCCTTGGTTTTGTTTACTTCCTCTTTCTTAGTTCTCTGACCATCCTTCTTTTCCTCTAATTTTTTTCTTCTATATCAATGCTACCCCTGAAATTTATTTTCTTTCTTTTTTATTAAAACAAATTCACTGGGAATGGATATATGTAAAATTATGTATGAGGACTAATTATCTTTTTGATTCTTTGTTTTTCCACCCTGATAGGTCAAGTCCTTCACCAGGGTTATTGCTTCCATTGCCTGGACTTTTATATTTTCCAGTTCATTACTTGGATAACCTCTGTTATCCATTCTCTCATTCTGCTATATTACTCACACACACACACACACACACACACACACACACACACACACACACACATACACACTTAATTTCTTCCTTTATATTCCATAACATAGCACCTTACATCTCTACCCTTTCCAGATATAAAATTAAAATTTTAAAAATAAATATATATTTTTCTTTTATTCACTTGTATCACTTTTCTCATAATTTCTTTTCTAATATTTAACATATTTTGAAGCTTATCTGTTATACCAGTATTACTTCATCATTCTGGATTATTGAAAGGAATTTTTCAACAAATCTTAATTTTTATTTTGATGTAAACCATTGAGTTGCAACATTTTGTTGCAAATAACACTTTATTATTGATACAAAAATTTCTTCTCATTGAACTAAGAGAAAGTAGTTCTATACATAATTCAATGTTCCCTAATCATAGTGGGTTATTGGCAAAACTGACAATGTCAGAAGATGTTGATTTAAGCCTTTTACAGCTCAGCATAGTAGTCTAGCTTTACATTTTCTGCCTCATGGTTAAACTTTTCTGCTGGTTGATCAAGGGCAAGTTAAAGCAAGACCTGTATGACAAAACATGTAACTTTTGTATCTCCTGAGGTCAGTCAAAGCCCCTCAGAATTAACATGAAACCATGTACAATGCTTTGTAGAACTGTTGTCAGTGCCAGCCATCTGGATGAGTCATGGCCATTGCTTGGCCAGTTTGCTCTCTGTGAAAGCCTGAGAGAATATTTTCTCTCTAGGTGACTCCCCTTAGACACACTATACATCATCAATCTCTTTTCTCTATGGCCCAAAAATGTCCTTGAGGAGAAAATTTGGGACACCACTGTGTTAAATGACATTACTGCATAGGTTCTCTTATGTCTTGAGTCCTCACTAACCTTCAGGGACTAGGGCCAAAATATTGGCTATCCTTGTAGCCCTCCTTTTTCTCTAATTTTTGGTTGTAAACTTATGTTCTTAACCCTCCAGAAGAGAAGCTTAGTGACACTATTACTTTATAACATAGGTTCTTGAGCTTAACATCACTGTTTTTCTGAATATTAAATGTCTTAGACTTAACTTGGAATTGGTTTTTTCCATCAATCACTGATATGCTAGTAAATTTCTATAGAATGTGATAAAAACAGTTCATATTTTCACACAGAAATTTAGAAATCTAAGCATGTACAAAATTGTAGTGATTCAATCCTATGGCATTTTTCCTGTTCTCTTACTCTCTTACTACTCTTTTTGCTTTCTTATAAAGCAACCATTTACTTGAAAGAGCAAATAACAGTGACTGAAATTATGTTAGAAGAAGCAGGGGTTTGGGAGATAGCTCCGTGGCACAAGCGCCTGACTGGCAAGTGCAAGGTCATGAGTTTGAACCCCAGGCCTGAAAAAAAAAAAAAAAAAAAAAAAAAAAAAAAAAAAAAAAGAAAGAAAATAGCTGAAAAAGAAGCAGCATACATCTAGAAGACCAGAATGATAGGCATTCCAAGCATAGTTTTAGTTTCACACATTGCTATCCTCAGTGTAAAATACCTATTGGAGGTTCTTAGGACTATTGTCTAACTCATACTGTGTATATAATGGATTTGCTCCTGCCATGCTTCCTATCTTTTCTGCTTGCAATCTCTTCATTTCTTAACCTTTAGTTCTTAACTAATTACTCTTAGTTCAATGAGAAGAAATTCTTCTATCCATAATGATTATAAAAATTTTCACGTCTGACTTCTGTGCTACCGAAAGTTATAAAAAACACTTTATTATTACTAGTAGTTGTTGTCTCTTCACAATATAGTGTTAAAAATTGATACACATGACTTGCCAAAATTGATCAAAGAGTAAATAGAAGTCTTGAACAGAACAATAAGAAGCAATAAAGAAGGAAGTCATGAAAAAGGCTTAGAGGGCCAGGGAGATAGTTCAGTGGAGTAAGTGCTTGCCTGACAAGTGCAAGATCCTGAGTTCAATCCCTGGTAAGACCCCCTCCAATGTGAATGCCTAGAACCTGATGTAGTTACCACAGAATGCTGCCTTAATTTTTTGAGAACTGTTTACAATATTCCTCAAAGTGTTCTATGTGATTGATAGGAAAGAATGTTTCCATATTTCATTCTATGAAGTCAGTGTTACCCTTATTCCCAAACTGGATAAGGACCTGCAAACATAGATGCAAAATTCCTCAAATACTAGCAAAGAGAATTAAAAACACACTCAGAAAGTCATGCACCGGACTAAATTGGCTTAATCTCAGGAATGCAAGGATAGCTCAATGTACCTAAAGCAATAAAAGGAATATATCACATGAACCGAAGGAAAAAAAAAAAAAAAAAACTACATAAGCACATCAATAAATTCAGAAGACGGCCTTCACAAAGCATGACATCTTTTTGTGGTAAAACCAATATCTTAAAAAATAATGCTATAATGACTTTACCTCAAGTAGGTAAAAGCCATATATGATAAAACTTTTGGCAATATCATGCTGAATGATGCAAAACTGTAAGAATTTGATCGAAAAAAAGAATGGGCCAAATATGTCCACTCTCCCTTCAGTAAAACGTTAGAAATTTTAGGAAGAAAAATCCAGTATGAGAAGAAATCAAAGTGACATGACTGAAAAATAGAAATGTAAAATTATCCCTATTTGCAAAAGATACGATTCTTTACACTGAAGACTGTAAGACTATAAGACTTCTCTACCAGAAGATTTTGGATCAGCAAAGAAAATTCAGCAATTAGGACACAAAAGTACTATGTTCTTATGTACCATTCTTATGCACCAAAAAGGAACACAGTGATAAAAAAAAAATAAATCTGTTCACAATAGTGAAAGAAGAAGGGAAAGAAGAAAGAAGAAAAAATGAAAAAGAAAGAGGAATCAATTTTACATCTATGGTAAAATTTACAATATTTGAATACATTGAACAGGATATTAGAAAGTGTATACATCCTTTGTTCTCTTGAATTGGCAAAATGAACACTAGGCATTACAACAAATATTGTTAAATTCACAGTATTTTGTTAAGTGAATTGACAAAACTAAGATTGTTAAAATGGCCACAAAATGATGTGTAGAGATAACGCAAGTTCTGTCAAGATACAAACATTTTTCACAACTAGGAAGAAATCATGAAATTTACATTATATCAAAAGAGATGCAAAACAGACAAAGCAACACCTACCAAAAGGAGCAAAGCAGGAAGCATCACTAAATCAGATTTAAAGAAATACCACGAAGCTATGATACAAAACACCATGCACCTATAGTCATGGCTTTAGATAGGCACCAAAACCACACACTGGGGAATACAACTTATAAAAATATGGTGGGGAGAACACTAAATATCTGAATGCAGAATACTGAGACTAGGTTGCCAAGACTGTCCATCTCTCACCTTGCACTAAAATCAAAAGAGAGGAATGACTTAGAAATAAATACAGAAACTTTGAAATGGACATGGAACATAACATAATGAAAATACTTTAAGCCCTGGGCACAGCCAAAGGATTTCTAAACAGAACTCAAATAGCAGAGGAAATAATGTCAAGAGCTAACAAAAGGGATTCCACTAAATTTTAAAACTCCTGAACAGCAAAGGAAAAAACAATCGGAGTGAGAAGACAATTTGCAGAATGAAAAACAATTGTCCATTGCTCTTCTGAGAAAAGATAGATATCTATATTATATAAATGTTTAAAATGATCTAATCATTGGGCATGTCTTACTTTTCTTGCTTCAGTAACAAAATAACGAACATTCTAAATTAGAGGAGGGGAGGTTTACTTTGCTGTCAGTTTTTAGAGGATTCCATCCACTGCTACTGGCTCCAGGCAAAGGGACATGGTAATGTAGAAAGAATATGTGGTAAGTAGGCAGGAGAGAGCAAGAAGGGGGCTCCAGAATTTTTTTCCTGCCCTTTTATGTTCTATCTAGGCTACCAGGATTAGGGTAAGCGTCAAAACAATCAGTGGAAGCTGGAGACGTAGCTTGATAGTCTAAGCTCCTGCCTGCCAATCACACGGACCTGGTTTGATCCCTAGTGCTACAAGCTGTGCCAGCTCCTGGATGCCAAGTTCACCATGCCAGCCACTGAAAATAGGCATGGTAATGCATACCTATAATCCCAGAGCTGGGGAGGCTGCGACAAGAGGACCACTATGAGTCTGAGGTGCTGTATCAAATACTATACCAACTAGTAAAAGATTTTTAAAAATGTAACCAATGAGCTGATTAGGGAATCTCCTAGCCTTACTCCTAGCACCCTTATTTCTAACATTACACCACGTGTCAGTCATACAATCTAAGTTAAGCCTCCTCTGAAAAACCCCAGTATATGACTATGAGTTCTTGGGAGGACATCTCAACACAAGCTGCAATACTCAGAATGAAAAATGTAAGTAATTTTCAAGAGAAGAAATGTAAATAAGTACTAAAATACATAAAATATTATCAAATCCTCAGGTAAATGTGCATCAAAACACAAAAACCTCAACTATTACTATGTCTTTATTTGTGATGTATTTATTACACATTTCAAATACCAATTTCAGGTCACACAAGAAATATACGTTAAAGTAACACTAAAATTCCATCTCACTACAGAAAAGAAATGGCTATGATCAAGAAATTAATCAATAACAAATGTTCAGGAAGGCTACTGGTAATGATTTCCCCCACTCTTGGTGAGTGTAAATTGGTACAACTAATATGAAAAGCAACATAGATATTCCTCAAAAACTTGAATTTTGAGGGGATTTGACCTTGGAAGATACAAAAGATTGATGTTTTGTTGTACAGGTCTTGCTTTGACTTGCCCTTGATCACCCAGCATAAAAGCTTAATTACAAGGCATGAAACAAAGAGCTAGATCAGTGAGATGAGCTATAGGAGGCTTGGATCAATAGCCTCAATGTTGCAAGTTTCACTGGTGGCCCACTGCAACTGTGGAACATTGGACTGTGTATGCATCTGCTTCCTGGTAATTCAAAGAGAAGAATTCTTTTTTTTTTTTCTTTCCTTAGCAACATCAATAGGAAGGTGGATCATGCCCACACACTGTGCTCTGTATACTTATCGTGAGGACAATGTACAGTGTGTCAACTGTTAAAAAAATTAATGTTTATTGAAAGTGTTAATGTTTAATTGTCTGATCAATCTTATACACCAATATTTATTAATTTAAACTGATCCGATGATGAAAATATGTAATATAACCACTGTTAAATTTTTCTCGTTTTGAAATTCTGTACTATATGTAGTAAATAAATAAATAAATATTTTTTAAATAAAAAAGAAAAAAAATACAAGAAATGCAATATAAAATCTAAAAAAAAAAAAAAAAAAAAAAAAAAAAAAAAAAAAAAAAAAAAAAAAAAAAAAAAAAAAAAAAAAAAAAAAAAAACTTGAAGCTAGAGCTCCTTTCGCCCAGCTGCTTATCTTCTTGATATCTTCCCTAAGTAACTATTAGCATCATGGCACAATGAAACATGCCACTCTAGTTTATCACACTGTAAACTGTAATTCCAAAATCTTGGAAATTATCCCAACATCCATTAAACTAAAAATAGGGTTTTTATACATAATAGAGTAGTATTTAAAGAAACTAGTGAAAAATAGAACAAAATATATCTGAAATAACAAGGGAAAAGGAAATTCATATCAAAAACCAAAGAAAAAGTAAACAGAAAAATGGGGTAAATCAATGAAATTAAATCTGGCCATTGGAGAAAATCAACTGATGCAATAAATCCTTATATCAGTTTCCAAGCATAAAGAAAAAATACTAATATCAGAAATGAGAGAAAATACCTACCAATCAATAGAAAAATTTAAAATGATAGCAGTAACTCTAAACTCCTATAAGTAGGACAAATCTTTGAAAGATGGAAGATGCTAAAATTTATTGCAGAAATATACACTACCTGAATATTCTTTGAACAAAGAATTTAATTGTGTAGTTAAAAATTTCTGTGAAGAATGCCTCTTGTTCACAATGCTTCTCTTTAAATTCTATGAAAATTTTAAGAATAATCTCAATTCCACTAAAATTAATCTCATACACTTCAGGTAGGTGAAACATGACAAGAAAAGTATTGGCAAACACTGTTGAAAACAGTTTGAATAGTTTCTCAATAGTCATGACATAATCCTGTCATTCCACTCCCAGAAATTCTGCTTTATTTATCTTTAACCAAGAGAAATGGTAGTAAATGTTTCCAGAATTACACTGTGTTCACAGAAGCTTTCCTTGCAATGCCCAGAATATGGAAACAATCTAACTTTCCATCAATAAGTGAGTGGCTAAACACATTTCAGTAAACTGGTTAAACAAATTCTATAATACAATGGGTGACTAATGCATCAGAGTAAATGAACACCAAAATAGTTACATAAAAGAAGTAGGACAAAAGATGATGCATATCATGTGATGCCATTTATATAAAATTCAAAATAGTTAAAACAAACTCCTTTACAGAGAGAAGTTATCAATGTATGTCTGGGAAATGTTAATGGGGTAAGAATAGAAATGAAAATGAGGGAAGGATATAAAATGATAAAGGAAAAATTTGGAGGCTTTCAGTGTTTATCCAACTTGATAGTTGTGCTCATTTGACACTTGTATAAATATATGAAAAAAAATCAAGTTCTGTGTTTTAACCTGCACAGATTTTTACATTAAGATAGCTGTTAACATACAGCTATTTTAAAGAAACATAAAAAACAAATTTGCATGGAAATATTTGAAGTATACTATCTTTAGTATACTTAGTATACTCCATCCTTAAAACTTTATCAAGCTTATAGTTAGCATAGTATTACCTCTGTTTAAAATTATTCTTTCTGTCAATGTAATTATATTTTCAAGTTTAGTATGATCAATACTTACAGATTAGCAGTTTATCTTAATTTTCTGCTTTCTTAGGCAAAATACCCAACAGCCAAAGTTAAAGGGGAAAAAGTTTATTTAGCTCGCAGTCTGTGCACACTTCAGTTCACAATGGGCTGGTTCCAGGTCATGGTGGTGGAAGACAGCAAATGCAGCTGAGCAAGGGAGATAAGACCCTTTCTGTCCCTGATACTGAATGAAGACTGCAACCTAGAACAGGTATAGCACTCACTCCCTTAATCCAAGCCAGAACTATGCAAAGACAATCAATGGACTGATTTACTTAGCTCAAAATCAGACTGGAGATTCAGCCACTTCTGAAATAGTCCAATGATCACTTGAAGCCTTAGGGGGATATCTAGAAACAAATCATAAGACAGTTCCTTTAGTTTTTTTATTGTTAGATAGGATTGTGAAAGGGTAAGTTGATATCAGCAGATGATGATGTAAAAATGGATAAATTTACCTGTATGAAAGAGGAGTATGGTTGCCTGCATCCTTAATAATGGCCATGTTTCATAAGCAAGCTCTCTGCACATGTACATCATTTAACTTAACTCCTAAGTTCTGGGGGCTGAGATAATTCTTTCATATGCATTTTATCATTTAGTGCTTACAGTAAACCTATGAATTAGTATAAGGTTACTAAAATTTAAAAAAAAAATTGCTAGAATTAGAAAGCTGCAAGTAGGAAGCGATTTGAGCCCAGATTAATTCAAAGCCATCTCCTAAGCACTCCACTCTACGATCTTTCAAAATAGTTGAAGGGTTACTGTCTTATATTCACCTTCAATAAATACACAAAACAGAATATTTAGAGAATCAATTACTTTTCTTTTAAGAAACACAAAAATAATGATTCCAAACTATAGCTGCATGTCAGTATTTCTGAAAATAAAATGAGATCATTATTGTCATATAGAGATGAAATAAAGGTGGATGAGAAACAGCAGTTCAGCCATAATGATTTCATTAGGACAAAGCTGTGGGGAGATGAAAGGCGCAGATCACTAACAGATCGCTAGTGAAACGGAGAGAGTGTCGCAGCCGTTGAATGTGATAACACTCGCAGAAATGAAAGTTGAAATGCTCTAGAGGAATGAAAAAAACAAAAGCAATATTTTCTATTTGTCTGAGGCATCACATCAGCAAGAGGGGAAATGCGTATTTTGTCAACTCAGCCGAGTCATTGATCTCATTTGAACGCTGAGTCTAATGAGGCAAGCAGCAGAAATGCATAATGGCTCTTACGTGCATGCACTGCGAGGTTCAAGTTATTGTGCGGAACTAAAATACGTTTCACAAGGAAGTCTTATTTAAGAAAATGATTCCTGTGTTACAATAAGACATACACCTTAACTTTTAAAAAATAGTAAAACAAGTTTTATTTTTTGTCATTACATTTTTATTATGTTTAATAAGAGATAACGATATGAGAATTTCAAAACACGTTAGTAGTACACTTGCAATAATTGACACATTGCCTATTGTTGGCCTCATAATAGTTATACAGAGCACGAGGTGTAGACATGATAAATTTTCTAATTGATACTTATATAGAAAAAAAAAGGAAAAAGAAAAAAGTTTTCTTCTCTTTGAACTAAGAGGAAGTAGTTGTATAGTCCAATGTTCCATAATTGCAGTGGGTTACTGGTGAAATTGGCAATGTTGAAGGCTGTTGATTTAAGCCTCTTACAGCTCATCGTACTAATCTAGCTCTGGATTTCATGCCTCATAGTCAAGCTTTTCTGCTGGGTGATCAAGACTAACTTAAAGCAAGACCTATCTAACAAAACTTTCATCATTTGTATTTTCCAAGGTCAAATCTCCTCAGGAATAATCTTTGGAACCACACACAGTACTTTGTAGAACCGTTGTCTGTGTCAGTCATCGAACCAGTCACAGCCATTGCTTGACCAGTTGGTTTTCTCTGAAAGCCTGAGAGAATGTTTTCTCCCTAGGTGACACTCCTTGTATACACTATATTTCATTTATCCTTTCCTCTCAGGTCCTATAATCTCCTTGAACAGAAAATTTGGGAAACCACTGAGTTGTAGAATGTTGCAGCACAGGTTCTCTTATGTCCTGAGTCTTCACTGACTTTGAAGCGCCAGAGCCAAAATGATGGCTATCCTTGTAGCCCTTCTTTTTTTCCCAATTTTTGGTCTGTTAACGTATATTCTCAAACCTCCAGCAAAGAAGCTTCGTGATACTATTACTCTGTAACATAGGTAATTGAGCTTAACATCACTGTCTTTCTGAATATCAAACATCTTAGACTTAGCTTGACATTGATATTTTCCATCAACTATTGATATACTAATAAATTTCTACAGAATGTAATAAAAGTAATTACATATTTTTACACAGACATTTAGAAATCCAAGGATGTACAAAATTGTAGCCTGTCAAGCCTATGGCATTTTGCATAGTCTCTTATTCTCAATTAATAACCTTTTTGATTTTTTTGTTAACTAACCATTTACTCCAGAGAGTATAGCAGTAACTGAGTTTACATTAGAAGCAGTACACGTCTAAAAATCCAGAATGACACACAGTCCAAGCATAGTTTTAGTGTTGCTTCCTAAGTCTTTGATTTGCATTCACCTGTGTTATGCCTTTCCATTTTTATTGCTTCTTAAGATTTCTTATACTGGGGAGACTATACGATATTTATAAATGTAGGTCTAGTTTGTTTCACTTATGAGTATATGTTCAAAATGCATCCATTTACATATGAAGTTTTCCAGATTATCATTCTTTATAACTGAGTAATATTCCGCTGTATAAAAATACCACATCTTTTTCAACCATTTTTCAAATGATGGGCATTTTGGTTGTTTCCAAGTTTTGGCTATTATAAATTGGGCTGCTATAAACATAGGTGCACAGATATCGCTATGGAATAATGTTTTCAGTTCTTCTGGGAAAATTCTCAGTAGGGGGATAGCTGGATTGAATGAGATTTCCAGTTCTAGTTTTTTAAGGACCCTCCACACTGCTTTCCATAATGGTTGCATGAAACTTCATTCCCACCAGCAGTGGAAAAGGTTTCCTTTTTCTCCACTGCCTCTCCAGCATTTGTTGCTGGTTGATTTCTTTATGGTAACCATTCTTTCTGCGGTAAGATGGTATCTAAGTGTTGTTTTGATTTGCATTTCAAGAATGGCTAGAGATGTGAAGCATTTCTTTATGTATTTGTAGAGTTCTTGGATTTCTTTCTCTGAGAAGTGTGTGTTCATCTCAGACGCTGATTTGTGGATTGGGCCTTTGAATTATGGGCCCCTAATGGTTTTTAGTTCTTTATAAATTCTAGATAGAAGACCTTTGTCTGAATACTTATTGGTTAAAATCTTTTCAAAATTTGTGGGTTACCTCTTCACTCTGTTGATAATTTCTTTTGACGTGCAAAAACTTCTTAGCCAGAGGAGGTCCCATTTGTAGATGCTTTCAAGTGTTAAACATGCATTTTGATTTTTTGTCCATGAATTTTTTGACTACCCTGATGTCTTCAAGATTTTCTCCCACTTTCTCTTCCAGGAGATTTAATGTTTCTCTTTTAATATTTAGATCTTTAATCCATTTTTACTTTAGTTTAGTGTATGGTGATAGACTTGGGTCAGGTTTTCGTTTTTGCCATGTAGAGAGCCAGTTTTTCCACCACCATTTGTTAAAGAGACTATCTTTCTGCTAGTAAGCATGTAAAAGTTTTAAAAACCGCTTATTCTCACCTTTCCTTAAGGCCGTATTCAGGTTATTTTAACAAAAAAAAAAAAAAAAAAAAATGACCACAACCGATTATAAGTTATAACCACCAATCATTTCTTTCACTCGTGCTGCTTTATAACTACAATATTTCTCTACATTTTTAGAATTGTTTTCAGGTGTCCCCCCCCCCATAGCAACAGAACTTCTGCCGTTGTAAAGTCCTTATAATCTACATCAATCATTCTTACAAAAAATGCATTAGACTATGACACAATTTAACACAGAAAACATAATGGTGATGCACACATATATTTTAAATACTCAGCAGCTTTTAAATTATAACTAAATTGAATTTTAATATAATATTTAATTAATGGTACATTAAGCATTAGTATTAGTAAACTTTCTTACCAATGTAAGTAGTTCCTCTTAGCTATTTTACCTGAAGTTTCCAGCAATACATAAGCATATAATAGGTATTCCATTCCACATTACAAGATTGATAGATACAGGAAGGATAAAAATATATTAAAATTATAGTTCCAAATTGTAAAGTATTCATTACATATAATATTACTTGAGCTGTCATTATATTGGTTTGATTTTCATTTTTCATGTTGTATGTAGAAACATTTTAATTAGAAATAGTTTAGCTGGGAAGATAGCTTGTTGGCATAAATGCCAGTCTGGCAAGCACAAGGTCCTGTATTCGATCCCAGGTACCACATATTGGGCCAACCTCGAAACCCTAGATGTAACTTGTTGACATGGGATCCAGACATGGTGGTTCATTCCCATAATCCCAGCACTATAGTTTTTGTTTTACCTCTCTTAATCATGTAGAATTAGAAATATTTCTACTTTTTGAATACATTTGAAAATAAGATGAAAATGGACATAAGCATTACAGTTAAATTTTTCTTACCGTGTATACAATGTCAGTACATGTAGTGATTTAAAGATTTTTCTTAAGATAAGTAGTCTTGAATATCTTTAGAATTCATTATACATATTTCCTAATTATCTGAGAAAATATTTAATTAGCTTATTTTCACAACAATTAATGCTTTCTTACAAATTTTGTTCTTTGTAAAACTCAACGTATTTTTAATAACTTTTTCTGAAGTGAATATTTTTTAGTTTATGTTGAAAGAAAGGAAAATGTTAACAATAAAGTTTTCCTGTCAATATTGTCAATTACTTTTTCCTTTATTTCTCATGGTAAAATAAACATAGCATGAACTTCTGGTCTGAGTGATTTTCAAGTATGCAGATCATTTGTATTCAGTACATTCATAATGTTCTAGAACATACCAACGCTCACTTCCACATCTCATGTTGTGTTGTGAACCCATGTTGGGTTAGGTTAATTTTGTGAAACCCATCAAACCCATCAAACAGTAGCTTCACTTTCTTCTCTCTTTGGACTTCTCCCTGTATTATGGCTATTGTTGATGTTAACCCTTAAAATATTTGAATTTTAGTTATTTTAACAATTTATGTTGTTACTTAACATTTTCAAAGTTCTTTTTAAATTTTCGTAAAATCAAATATGCATACTTGTTTTTTTTATTTCTTTTGTTCTCTATACATTTGTTCTCTTTTCCCAAAAATAGTTAATTCCAATGTCACGAAGCTTTTGCTTTCTGTTTTCTTTTTTAACTAATAGAAGTTTTATTTTTTGAAATACCATATTAATGGAATAATATAGCATGCAGCTGTTTGAGAATGGCTTCTCTGACTCATGATAGTGATTTAAAATTCATTCATTGTTTTGTCTATGAATAATTTAGTATTTTATGCCTTTTATTTATATTCTATAGCAGAGGTATTCTATAGTTGGCTTATCCATTTGTGCATGAGTATTATCTGAATTATTCTTAGTATCTGATAATTATAAATAATTTTTAATTATCTGTGTACATGTTATTTTGTGAATAAATGTTTTTCATTTCTAAGAGCGATCCACATCTAGGATAGGTGGATCACACTGCACATAAAATTTAACTTTATAAAATGATTTCAATCTGGTATCAAAATAAATGTGTTATTTTGTTTTTCAATTTTTTTTTTTTTTTGTCTTTTTTGAGACAGGGTCTCACTGCACAGTTCAGGCTGGCCTTGAGCTCACTTTTGTAGTCCAGGCTGGTCTTGAACTCGCACCAATCCTCCTGCCTCAGCATCCCGAGTGCTGGGATTACAGGCATGTGTCACCACGCCCAGCTTCAATTTTTTTTTTTTTACCTTATTTATTTTAATGAGAAAAAAGACAAAATAGCAATGAAACAGTTTCAAAACAGGTGAGTAGGACAGTTATAATAATTAATACATTGAATATCACCTTCATAGTAATAATTCAGAGGACAAGACACAAATATAATACCTTAAGGTTCTCTTTTTTATGTTTAATAACTAACGTTTGCAGGCAAAAAAAATAGAGAGATAGAGGGGCTACAAGGATAGCCAATATTTTGGCCCTAGTCTTCAAGGTCAGTGAGGACTCAGGACATAAGAGAACCTATGCTGTGACATCATGTAACTCTGTGGTATCACAAATTTTCTCCCCATAAGGAGATTATGTGGCCACAGAAGAAAGTGATTGACAATATATAGTGTGGCTAAGGAGAGTCACCTAAAGAGAAAACATTCTCTCAGGCTTTCTCAGAAAACAAATTGCTCAAGCAATGGCTGTGACTCATCCATATGGTTGACACTGACAAAAAAGCTACAAAGTGCTGTACTTGTGTAGTGGTTGATACAGTGTGTCAACTTGGCTGAATGACTCAGAGGCCTGGTTCCCTGTTGGTGGGAGCCCCACTCTAGGGTACAATTGGTTCCTCCTAGGAGTGTGACCAGGACCTGCCTAGGATATGATTGGCTCCTCCCTAGAGTAGGATCAAGGGCCCATCCTGGGGTATGATTGGTTCCACCCTAGGGCACAATGGGCCCACATCAGAATAACTGAGCACAAAGAGCCTTTTTAAAGAGCTGAGGAAGGAGTCAAGACTTCACTTCATTGGAGAAGCTTCAGTCTTCACATCCAGCCTGCACTTAATCATCTGGCTTGCAGTGCAGACTTTTCAGCATTCAGCTTAGATCTTTCACCATCCGGTGCAAACTCTTCAGCCTCCAGCTTGGATCTTTCGCCATCTGTCACAGACTCTTCAACATCCATTACAGACACTTCAGTCTTCCAGCACAGACCCATCAGCGGATGGATAGAGACTTACATGGAGTGCTGCAGTGAAGTCCAGACCTCGGGATTGAATTCTTCAGTCTGGAATGTGCAGACACCCTCTGCACACTTCCTCATCAGACTCTGGTTGACCACTGTAAGCCAATCTTATAATTCCGTATAGATTGTATATTTTTTGTTAATATCCATTCCTTATATCTGTTCTGTTCCTTTAAGTAAAACCCTGACCAATACAACATAGTTTCAGGATAAATCCTGAAGGGATTTGACTGACCTTGTCAGATACAAAAGTTACATTTTTAGTTATCTAGGTCTTGCTTTAACTTGGTCTTAACCATCCAACAGAAAATTACATCTGTGAGGTATAAAAAATAAAGCCATAGGCTTGACAGGCTACAATATTGTATGTCCTTGAATTTCCAAATGTCTGCATAAAAATTGTGTAATTGCTTATATCACATTCTCTGGACAGTTATTAGAATATCAATGATTGTCAGAAAATATCAATTCCAAGCTAAGTCAAAGATGTTTGATATTCAGAAAGCCAGTGATGATAAGCTCAATTACCTATGTTATAGAGTAATTGTATCACGAAGCTTTTCTGCTGGAGGGTTGAGAATGTAAGTCAACAAACCAAAAATTGGAGAAAAAGAAGGGCTATGAGGATAACCAATATTTTAGCCCTAGCCCTTCAAGATCAGTAAGGACTCAGGACATAAGAGAACCTGTGTTGTAATATCCTGTGACTCACAGGTGTCCTAACGTTTCTGGTCAAGGAGATTATGGGACCTCAGAGGAAAGGGATAAGTGAACTATAATGTGTCTAACGGGAGTCACCCAGAGAAAAACATTCTCTCAGGCTTTCACAGAAAGCAAACTGGTCAAGGTAGTCAATGGCCATGACTAGTTCCGAAGGCTGACACTGACAGTAGTTCTACAAAGCACTGTACATGGTTCCAAAGTTAATCCTGAGGAGATTTGACCTTGGAAGATACAAAAGATGAATGTTTTGTTATACAGATTTTGCTTTGACTTGCCCTTGATCACCCAGTGGAAAAGCTTAATTATGAGGCATGAAACGCAGACCTAGATTGGTGTGATAAGCTGTAGGAGGCTTGGATTAATAGCCTCCAATGTTGCCAGTTTCACTGGTAGACCACTGCAATTACGGAACATTGGATTGTGTATGCATCTGCTTCCTCTTATTTCAAAGAGAAGAATTTTTTTTCTTTCCTTACTAATATCAATTGGAAGGTGTGTCATACGCACACCCTGTGCTCTGTATAACTATCGTGAGGACAATATGCAGTGTCAACTGTTAAAAAAATTAATGTTTATAGAAAGTATTAATGTTTAGTTGTTTTGATCTATCTTATATACCTATATCTATTAATCTAAACTGATCCAATGACGAAAATATGTAATATAACCATTGTTAAATTTTTCTGGTTTTGAAATTCTGCACTATATGTACTCTTACTTGTAACTATTTTTCTATCTTTGTTTCTGCTATTTTTAGTCTTTAAAATAAAAAAATAAATAAAATAAAAAAATTGTTCTCCATAATGAAAAAAATAAAATAAAATAAAATAAAATAAAAAGTAAAGCCATGTTAACATGCTGATCTGTAAAAGGCTCAAGTCAATAGTTTCTGACCATTGCAAGATCTGCCAATAATCCACCACTACTATGGATTATTGGTATATATTGGGTTATTTTGCTGAATTCAAGTACCTACTGTCTTTAGACTGGCTTCATAAAGTCCTTTAAAGTCTTCTCCACATATAGCTTCTCTAACTGCAGTGCAATACACATCTCTGACAAAACAAAATGAAAAAGAAGGATATGTTGAGAGCCAAGAAGCTAGAAAATCAATCAAATATGTGTAGGTGGGACTTTGTCCAGTGCCTAAAGTAAACAAATCATCTTAGTCCTGAGATGCATATCCTGTCTTATTAAGGTTAGCTATCAGTTGCTAGACAACCTAGTATCATGTGTTACTCAATTCATAAAAGTGTAAATAAAGAACTGTTTTGTTTTGTGGTACAAATGAAATAGGATGGTTATTCAATTACTTTCATTGAGAATGAAATTTTGTGCTTTATATTTTCTTAATAGTTTTAGAGATTTATGTCTTCTGTGCTGTCTTTGACCTACTTTGAGTTATTTTTGTACAAATAATTAGGTAAATGTGTAACTTCATTCTCTTTAAACGCAAGCATAGAATCTTCTAAGTATAGTTGGTTGAAAGGACCACTACTGGCTTTTCTAATCATTTTTTTCAAAAACACTAGATCATATGCAGATTTTACTTTTATACTGCATTTTATTCAGTTGACTTGCAAAGTTGGTTATTATATAATGACCCCAGTATTTTGATGATTATTTCTATAGTAAGTTTTGAAACAGAGTGAGTATGAATTATACAACTTTCTCTCATTTAAAATAGTTTTTTGCTATTGAAAATCTTCCATTAAGAACTTACAGTATTAAGAAGAGGTTTCCAAATTCTATAAAAAATATATCATTGAGAATTTTTTGGGAAATTGCTCTGAATCTGTAGATTGCTTTCAATAGATTTAATATTTCAATAAGATTAACCTTCTAATTCCTGACCATGACACATTCCATTTATATACACTTTAAAAATTTGATATTCAGTAGAATCACTGTACAAACTAGTCATTTTGGATAAATCCTAAGCATTTTATTCTTCTTGGTGCCACTAAAAATGCAAATGCTTTGTTGAAATTCTTTTTGAGTGCTCATTATTAGCACAAGTAATTAAAACATTTTTGTGTACTGATTTTGTGTTGCTATTTTATTTGTACCCACCTAGGGTATTGATTACAACCTACCAATGAGAATATTTACAGTTTGTCACAACAAATACAGTTATATGCAAAACCAGAACACTTCACATCTTACTTCATGAATTTAAAGTCTTCTTTGTTTTACCTGTTAGCTCAGGGTAACATTTCCCTAACTGTGCTGAACAGAAATGTATGAAAACATACTTCCTTATCTTATGCTTTATCCCAAAGGTAAGTTTGTTTTTTAGTCTTTTACCATTAATTATGATGCTCACTGTGTAGTTTTTCATATATAATTTTTATTACTCTGAAATTGTTTTTATGTTATAAATTTATTGTTTTGTCATAAAATATTGAAATTTTCTAATTCTTTACCTGTATCAATTGAGATAAATGTTTATATGTTTTTATTTTGCTAATCTGGTCTATATCATGTTTCTATATTATTTGAGTATCTTTCAAATTTCATGTGCTGAATGTAAACTCCAATTTTGAATAACTAAGAACTTGAAAACTGTCTAAGTATGCTGTTCAGATGTGGAGCTTTACATGTTGATTAAAAGACTCCAAGGTTGAGTCCAGGTCTACTTATTAGACGAAGGAAAGAGATGAAGCAGACATTGTTACCTCTGTGTCCCTATGTCTCTGGTTTCATAAGTGTTATAGTCTAGAAGAAGCCCCATGCATACTTGAGAAAAAATACATTCTTGGTGGTACAATCTTCTGTATGTCAGTGTTTTGTTGATAAATTGTCCATTTCTTTTTTAAAATGTATTTTTAGTGAAGGTTCTAGAAGATCTCACTGCATAGTTCAGACTTGTAGTTACCCTGTTTTAAGCCTCCCAGGCACTCGGATTGCAGCTGCATGCCATCATGCCTAGTATCAGTTGCTGTCTCAGCATACCCCAAGGGAGGGCCTGGCATGTCATGCTGGGATGGAACCCCGGTCGCTGAGCCTAAGAAGGCACTTTAGTCTGCTGAACAATCTGGCTGGCCTGTGTACTTCAGTCACATATGTACTTATTGATGTATTTGGCTATCTTCTATTTTCATTTAAGAACTGGAGCTCTGCGAATGATATCCCTATCAATGTATGTCCCAGCCAAAAGTGCACAAGAATGTCAGATGTCCCATGCTCTTGCCAACAGCAGATATTATCAATCTTTCAAAAAGATCTTTGCAGGGCTGGAGAGACAGCTCTGTGGCACAAAGTGCCTACCCCAGTCCCACTTCTGCCTTTCGGTACCATCTCAGGCTTTGGCCCACAATCCCACCTCTCTTCCCTGGACAGACTCGGAGTCCTGCCTGGGCCTGGCTGACAGCACGGGGAGGCCTGGGGAAGAAACGAAGTGGGCAGGAGGAGCTGCTGCCCAGAGCAGAGGAGGGAGGGCCACAAACTCACTACTGGAGAAATGCAGGGGGGCTCGCTATGCAGTTCAGTGAAAAAAGCATGTGAAAAAGGCTGGCTCAATCATGAGCCAGCAGGATTCCAGTGAGTTGGAAGTTAAGATGAGTACACAGTGAGTTCAAGGTCGGCCTCAGCTATGTACAGTAACTTGTCTCCAAAAAATGTCACCAAATTAGAAAAATTAAAACTAAAAATTGAGCACTGAAATCTCTATTATTTATAACAGTCCGTTATTTCTTTTACTTCTGAGTTTTGTTTCATTTATTTTGCTAGTCTGTTATTAGTGCTTAAGCATTCATCTTTCACCCTTTTCTACTGTATTAAAATTTTACAGGTGGATATTATAATAACTTGTTCTCCATAAAATTCCGCTGAAAGTCTGTACTGTCTACTATGTGAATAGTTACCCCTGCAGTTTCCAGGTCACTGGAATGTGTGAAATGGTTTTTTTCTCCATCTTTCACTTTCAGTCTATTTGTACCTTTGAATCTAATAATAACAGCATATAGGTAGATCATGTGCAATGTTCCATTTTCCCATTCTCTGGCACTTAATTTAGTTTAGCCCATTTAAAATACTTGCAGGCCTTCAACAGACTCTATAGTTTCAAAATCTTATTATCAGACAGATTCTGCTAGAATAATTGTTGGTTTAGGAGGGAAGATACAAGGGATGATTAAAATATAAAAATGAATATTTAAATTTTGAAAACTCTATTCCAGTAAAGATTATTACCAAGAATTATGGATAAGTGTGTTTGAAATGAGGGGGGCTATTTTAAATTTTTTGAGGGTGATCAATAGCAGTATGTCTTTCCTGTAATATAGTTTGTAAATTTAAACAGTCACTATATGTTTTGACTACCTCATATTTATTTTTTTGGAACTGGTGATCACCTCATATTGATCAAACTTTGATTTTAACTTATGTCATATAAAAGCCTTAAGTTATTCTCCTTCACTTTAGTCACTGAATTCGGTTCCTTTCTAACTCTGGCTCTTATTCAAATTCAAAATTAGTGCAAAAGAGTAAATCTTTTGAATCAATTCAGAACTTCAAATACGCTAGGACAGAGTAACTGGAGTCACGATAAGCCTTACAGGACTGCATCAGAGATGCAAGAATAATCGGGTAAGTGGGTTCAAAAGGAGTATTTTAAGGGCATGTCATGTCCATGGGTCTTGGATTGTAATATTTTTTAAACTAAGCATTCCCTTAATTTTTTAATCACAGCACATGGATTTCTGAGCTTCCATCTTTCTAGAAGTCCATGTCAAAAGTATTTAAAAAATCCTTAAAATTTAAGTTTTTAAATTTTACATCTTTTGAGAAATTTAACTTGTTAGGAGCTTCTCCAATAGTTCCATTTTCTTTCATGTTTAATGAAAGAATAGATCTCAGTTACATAGTGATGTTTATAAAGACATGAATGAGCTTAGCATTTTTACCAACAAAAACACTAATTACAATTAAATATTTGTATGACTATAACCTAAACTAAATTTTTGGATGATCGTGTGATAAAGAATAACAATACATTTGCATTTTATATATAATTTTATTTTATTTGATAAATCCTGCTAAATTTAAATCATTTAACAAAAGCACTGATGAATACAAAGGGTTGCTTTTTCCCCTTTACATACATGGCTGTCATGTGAAGAAGGTTGTGAAAAAAAAGGAAATAAACACCTTTGGCCCTTTCTGAAAGTATAATGAACAAGAACTACAGACAGTAAGTTAACTTATTTGTATGAGGAAAACTTCAGCTTGCATAAATCAATAATTTCTAATGTGTATTATCCCTCCAATACCAAAGATTTTCAAAGATTGATAGAACTAAACATTGTTTGCATAGACAAATGTGGGAGCATCTTAATTTACAGTTACAGGAAAGCCTGTGAAATGAGACAAGGCACTTAGATAATCTTTACTACACAGATAAGTTTTAAAGATATTAAGTAAGTTTGTTAGGAACATAGATCTATCTATAAAACAGAAAATTCTAGCATTCAGATCTTGTAATTCTGTCTTATCTTTGTCATTACTTTAGAGAATTTTATGTAACAAAAACAAAAATGTAATTTAAAATGCCTTCATCGTGGAAAGTATGGTAATTGTATGTGGGACGTATATATGATAATTACATGTGTAATTATGTAGGCATATGTAATTATGCAGGCATGTAGGCATATGTACAGATGTTTGTTTTGACTTATTGTATATTGAGGTTAGAGGCCCTTATAGTAGCCACAACTGGCCCAATTTATGGCATAAATGTCTTATATTTCTTAGTAGTCTTTTAAGCCATACCTTAATGGTTGCTTCATTACTTACTTTTCTTTCTTTTTTCTTTTTTCAGTCTAGAATTATACATGTTTATAACTTCATCATGAGAGTAACTTAGAAGACAGAAACAATTATTGTACTGTAGAATTTTCAACATGCTCCTTCTTCATCGAGTTCATATTCGAGTTAACTACCTAAATATCAAATAAAGAAAACATTTGTGTGTGTTAGAATATGGCAGGGCTATTGCTCCCATACAAAAGAGAAAAATAGGTTTATGATAATTCTTCCAGATTTGTTGTACCTTATTGAGACTAAGTGATGTCTACTTTCTTCAAAGGCATAGAAAATTTATGAAAAAATATTCTACAAAGTGACCTGTTTTGTCATATAAAAATAAAAGTACAGGATTTTACTCAAATGCTTTCATTTAAATTACCTAGTAATCCCACAGTAGTCTACAGTAAAATGTCAACTATTCAGATTAAGAATCCTATAAAGCCATACCATATTTTTTGCATAGCATTTTGATATTTCAAATCCTTGTACCTGAATTACTGTCCTTACTACCTAATTTCCATATTTTACACAGAAGTGTCCTTGGAATGCAGCAACTTCACAGATTAAAATTTTAAAACTTTTTTCTTTTCTGTATTGAGGACATAGACTGCAGGGTATATAAGATCTTACTACATAGATCCAATTCATAGTGATTCTCCTGTTTTCAGCCTCCAAAGCACTGATATTACAGGCATGCTTAACCACACCCAGTCTCTATCGCCATCTCAGAGCACCCCGGGGCAGGGCTGGCATGGCATGGGGAGGATTGAACCCTGGGCTCACTCTGCCTTGGCAGGCGCTTTAGTCCTTTGAACTATCAGGCCAGCTTTTAAATCATTTTTTAAATGTTGAACTATTTTACCTGCTTTTCACAATCTCTTGCCTCACAGGAATAATGACAATATTCCTGACAGTTTATACTAGGTGATTAATACATATATTTCTCGATATAGAAAAATAAGGGATATATTGTAACATATTTACTTATTAAACTGATTTGGAAATTATGAAAGGAAAATTAGATTTATCTTTATGTTTATGTTCTTAACATCCATTACAGTACTGGTACATAATAGAAAAACTTTCTTTGTTGAATTAAAATCTTCACATTCACAATTCTTGTCTTTATTGTACAATCAATGAGAATTTGTCTATACAGTCTGTAAAACTCCTAAATTATATCTACAACAGTTTTAAAGTTGTATAATGAAGAGTTGAAGACAGTTAATAGTTCATGCACATTGATAGCCCATTCTTAAAAATCTCAAGTTAGAATAGGTATCCTTTAAATAAACATCCAAACACTATGAACTGATGATTTTATAAATGAATATGACCTTTAGTAAAAGAATTTTTGAATCACAAAAGTCTCTTGAAATCACAAAAACTGATAAAATTCATGTATGAATAGAGAATCCAACATTTTTCTTTAGTGAAAACAAAAATAGGCAATCAATGTTCTAAGCAGCAAACTGTCAGACTATAAAAATTTAAATACAGGCATTGCTTATTTCTAGCTGTTCTTTAGAATCACTTGTAGGTTTGTGTTATTTAATCTTTAATCTTTTGGTGTTTGCCAAAATACACAGCAGTACTGAACATAACTGACTTTCAAGAAGATACTGTAAATTATTTTACAATTTAGTACAAATATATTTCTAGCCTAACTCTTGACTCTGAGTTTGAAGATTGTGCCACTGCCACCATCTCACCAGGGACTCTTGTCATTTCCAGTTTAGGCACTTTCTTAGTAAAGCAGAAGTCTGCCAGGTAACCTGAATTATCCTGTCTCACCTTGCATTATTAGAGGACATCAAATACCAGTATTTGCCACAAAAGAGAAAGATATCCCTCTTCCCCAAGCATTCTTTTTCCTCAGCATCACATGTACAGTGTAGATTTTTCTTCTCAGGACCCACCTTGAACTGTTACAATGCCAAGAAAGTGCAAGAAGCTCTTGCTAAAATGCACTTGCATATGGAACAAAAGGACATGAATATTCATGAGAATAATTGCTACTTTATGCTGTTATGCTCCACCTGTAATTTGTTCTCTCTTGATATTTCAGTGGAATATTGCTGTTTTTGTCTGTGTTAATGCTCTTTCTCATGTTGCAGACAACTGATACTTTTGAATGCTTTTTATGCATTTGGTTTTTCTTTGCACTGGTCTTTGTAAAAAGCGAGAGCTTAGTGACTGCAATAAAACCAGATTTTACCATATATATGGAAAATTGCTTTTCTGAAAATGTGATCTTTTTAGGAGAACCTGGTAATAAAACACTAGTGAATCCATTTCATTTTATAAGTTGATTGTTTTGTATAAGCATAGTTGCTGTCTACTAGTTTCTAGTATACTTATTTCTCTCATTCTTGCCTATTTTATCATATCATTAAATGAGAAGAAATATAAATAGGATGAATCTGGGGTGTGAAGAATGTATTGAATGCTATAGTTTGATATTGATATGTATCCATTATAATAGATTTCAAAATATTGTGCTTTTCTGTATAAAAACAATATATATAATTAATTCTATTAAATAAAGCACATTAAATTATTTACGAGGTATCTTGAAACAACACTGTGTTATTATATTACATTTTCCTTAATTAGCATAGAAGAATTATAGTTGGTGAAATTATTTTTTAAAATTAACAAGGTTTCAAGAATGTTATTTCTTTTCCAAAAAAATAAGCTGAGTAAATTAGTAAAATGCTAGGAACATTTTATGCTTACATATTTAGATAGGTTTACAATGGATTGCTTTAATGATTTTCTTCTGTATTCCTTTATATAGTTTTTCTTATCTATAGTTTTTTAAAGCAAATCAAAATTGTTACATTGCCATGTTATTAACAAGGTCAAATACATAATTAACGTTTGTATACTATACATGTCTATGTAATGAAGTTGCGTTAACACCACTTAAACAGATCGCAGACTGGATGGACTTGAAGGTGACAGATGGGTGCACAGAATTTAAAAACCTACAATCTGCAAATGAAAGGTTTTGCAAAATGCCAATTTAATATTCAGCTCAATACTGTGGTAGCAAATATGGCAATTAAATGCATATACAGGAAATCAATTATTATAACCCTCAACTTCCAAGGATTAATATAAAACAGCATGCTACAGATAAGTAAATCTAGTTTCAATAATTTATTATTTTGATGTTAACTTTTACTTTTGAACTTTCTGATCCTGTCATTCCATAGGTATTTTATATAAATTAATGTAAGTAGTAGTTACTTAAATTGCAAATTGATTTTTATACAGACAATAGTAGAACCCTATCTAAGAGTTTTTAATCTTAAATTTTGGTGGACTAAATTTATGAACAAAATGAAACATTAGTTTCAGATGAGAAAATTATAAATGGAAAAGAATGTATTTCCTGATAACTGTAGTATAATTATGTTACCCAAAATATGTTCAAAATGTACCTGAAAGGAATGGGGAGAGAGCTCAATGGTCTGCTTGGCAAGCACAAGAACCTTGATTTAATCCTCAGTACTGTATGGCATGCCAGTCACCTAAAACCGGCATGGTGGTACATGCCTGTAACCCCAACACTGGGGAGGCTAGACAGAAGGATCTCTGAGTCTAAGCTGTGTAGCGAGATCCTGTACTAGATAGAAAGAGAGATAGTTAGTTAGATAGACAGACAGACAGACAGACAGACAGATAGATATTTTTAAAAAGCTTTCTGAGTGGTATTTCTCATTCTATACTCCCTAGCTGAGTACATGAGATCATTATTTACTTAGGTGTCTGTATTTTTAATCATGGACTACTTTTTCTCCCTCGTCAGTGCTCATGACCAAACTCAACTGTTCACCATCAGTTGCATAATTCTTTTGGATCTTCTACGCTTTCCTCCATTCTCTTGCAATTACTTTCGTACAATTTTCCATTATTTCAAACTTGCATTCATATCACACCTTGAAATTGTGCTCCTCACTGCCAAGTGTTCTTCTGTCTTACAGCTTCTCAGAAAAGATCCAAAGCTACTTTCCATTTTGAATATGACTATTTAATGCTTGTTGATCACTCCCAGTGGAAAGCAGAGCTCATCCCATTTAGCCCGCAGTGTCCTGCTACCTCTAGCATTTTTCTCTAAGTCAACCCCTACTTTATTGCTGCTCTTAGAGCTGCAAGTATGGTGAGGACACTATGTCCCTCTTTTCATTTCTTTTTTTTTTTTTTTTTTTTTTTTTTTTTTTTTTTTTTTTTTTTTTTTTTTTTTTTTTTTTTTTTTTTTTTTTTTTTTTTTTTTTTTTTTTTTTTTTTTTTTTTTTTTTTTTTTTTTTTTTTTAATTGTTGCTCTTTTCTGAAACACTGTGTTCTAATGATCATTGATTGGATGCTGGGAACTAGGAAGAAATCATTCTTCCAAAATCGGATCTACATCCTTTATGTAGAAGATACTAAATAAAAATATCTGGATAATAGAGACTCTTCTACTGCCATACACTAAATTCTTAGTATCTGATATGCATATGTTCACAGCATTATACATTCAGTGTTGCATCATAACATAAAAAATATATGTAACCTGTATTTACAAATTAACAAACTGAAGCAAGGCATGGTGGTGTGTGCCTGAAATAGTACCACTCAGGAAGCAGAAGCAGGAGAATCAAGGCCACTCTTGACTGCATTGTAGATATAAGAACCGAGCATCTTCGGCAGGATGGCTCAGTGGTCTAAAGCGCCTGCAGGCAGCTGCAGGGACCCGGTTGATCCCAGGCACCACATGCTGCGCCAGCCCTGCCCTCAGGGCAGGCTGAGCCAGTCATAAAAATGAACAAGCAAAACAAAAAAGTTCTGAAACAAGAAAAAAAAAAAAAAGTAGAGAACAATAAAGCCCAAGGACAGCTGTAGGGGGTTACTTGGAGATTCCTAAAACCTGTATTCAAGGAAGCAGATAACCGTTTATTCTAATGATTCCTTGATTGTTGTCTTTTCCCTTGCCTGGGATGTTACTAGTTGTCTCCACCCCTGCTTAAAATGTTTTCAATTAGCATTTGTATTAACCTGATGTTAGGTAAATGATGATAAAAGTAGTTCTCTAGTCTACATTCCCCAAAGCAGTTATACAAATTCCGTAGACTGTCCTTTAGTATTCAATAAAAGTAAAATTCTTCTGTGGGTCGATGCTCACTTCGAGAGAGACAAATCTCAGTGAGTCCTCTGAGCTAAATTCAGCGGGTTTCTCATCTTTCCTTCTGGCACCGACACTAGAACATTACAACACTGCATAGTGAGTTTAAGGCCATCCCGAGCAACGTGAAACCATGTCTCAAAAATGAAAACAAAACAAAAAGGAAACAAACCAAGTATTAGATTATTTAAATTATTTTAAACTGTTAATAATCTTGCATAGGGAAAAGCATGCAAAAGCATATGGTGTGAACCATGACATTACACAATAGCCAACCTCCTTCTTACCTGTTGTACAAACTATGTATACATTATGCAAAAGCCTCCCCTTCTAATCTATTCCTTGACATAGAGTGCTCTCAAAGATTTTGTTAAATGAATGGCTAATAGAAATCAAGTTTCTAAGGTGATTACCTAATTTCTGGACTTAAGAAATTTGTAAGTCATCTATTAAGATAGAATTAATGCTGGAGAAGATTTCTTAGCATTTCAGTCAACAGATATTTACTGAATGCCGACTATGCTGTAGGAACTTTTTGGAGGACTGGTAATCTAGAAGTAAAGGTAGAGAGATGAATGTACAGAAAACATTTGATAGATGATGTGTATGTAGACACAGAAAAAGTATTGTCCTAATGAAATTTATAAGCTAGCAAATTCAATAAAATAATAACTATATATACATGTTATGTATATATATATGTATATTTATATATATAATGATGGTTTAAATAAAATTTAAAAAGCAGACTATAGCAAAAGCTGTATGAACAAATGTCATAAGAATATAACTGTACCACTTTCTATACTTTAAATGAAATAAGAAAAGAAACTTAAATTTCTGCTTAATTTTCTTAGAAATACATAAATTCATTCCTTACATACATTAAGTAAGATGTAGTGTGTACTTTTAAGACAGAAAGATGGCCTATGTCTGTTCATTGAATTAGTTTTATTATTTTTCTTCTAAATATGCTCAATCTATTTCATAAATAATTGACACTAATATTAAGTATACTTTTAGTTTTGGACTAATAAAATAAAATATATGTGATTTCACATATACTTTAAATTAAGCTCAGAATCATTTCCAGAAAATTTACATACATGGAGGTAATATGATGTAGATCTGTACAAAACGTGAGGATAATGAAAAAGTGTGTGCGCACGTGTGTGTGTGTGTGTGTGTGTGTTACTAAATAAAAAACAATCTGGTATATAGAAATTCTACTACTATCCACTGCATCCTTAGTGTCTGTAGGTCTTATGTTCACAGCATTGTACATTCAGTGTTTACACAGATATACATCCATTTCCAGATATTTACCCTCTCTCTCTCTCAAACAGTATGATATTCCATTTATTTAGAGGGTGGCCTGAAAAAGTGTGACCTTAAAGTACATAGAACATTTGGAACTAGTGATTTCAGGGGATAAATAAGTCCAAAATTCTATCTCCTTGAAATTGTTTTCCAGAATGTTAACTGCAATGCAAGTTATATATAGCAGTAAATGCATGCTTAATTTGTGCAGAAATCATGGTGTGATGAATACAATTAAGAGCCTCGGAGGGAATAATTATATTACTGCATAAAGCTGGTGATTCTCAAATTGCTTGATGCCTGGACTTTAAATTGGCCTGATTTCCTGTTGTGAAAGTCATCCATTGCAGGAACATAACTGCAGTAAGATTGGTGGAGTTTCAAAGTCACAGACAAAACATATTCTTCCTGATCGATTGCCATATATTTTCATTTAAAAGGAAAAGAATTGGCAACATGCATACCACAGTTGATTAAACTGATCAATTAAAATGCACTAGATGAAGTATATTTTTGTGTTATTCAGACCAGAGTATTTTTTTAAGATTGACTAGCTGCTTTTAATAGTAGCCTTTTATGTATCTCTGTAAACTAGCTTATAAAAATCTTAACCGAATTGGTTGAAGTCAATAACATTCTCATTTCGTGATATCTGTATTACTACTGTCTTGAAAATAATAGATGGCCAATGAAGGGCTCCTTTCCTGGAACATAGGCACGGGCACTAAAATGTGAATACAGCTACTTAATCCCACTGCAGATGGGATTAAATCCATGTTGTATTGAATTAGTCATTGCTAAAAGTTAGCAAAGAGCTGCTTGGCTTTGTCTACTGAGACATTATTGTACAGGCTTAAATAATTTTCTGCTTCCCAGTGAACAGTTAGATGATAAATAACTTTCATTGTACTGAAGATTTACAATTGAGTTTTAGTAGGGTGCTTATATGTAGAACTTGAACCAGTAATTTCTCACCTATGATAATCAAACAATAAGGAAAAGAGCACTATGGAAGACAGCTATGTAAACAATGAGAGTTGAGAGTTTTCTCGGGAAGTGAAAAAAGTAAATAATAGAATTTGACAAATGGATAAAAAGCCTGAGGAAACATGTCCAACCCAGAGAACTAGAGTAGGTCACAAGCCCACTGAAAACCTAGTTTAGTGATGCCACCCTTCCCACGGCCCTATACCAGCCACTGTTAACTGTGTATCATAGCTTGACTGCTCCTCACATAGGATGGAGTTTGGACTTCACATGGCTTCTGGAAGTAATCAGTTATTTCTTGAAGATGGTGGTCATTCTCCTAGCTGCACTTCATGACTTACCAGAGACAATTAAAAGGTGGAAGAATACAGAGCTGTAATATTTACAACTGTTAAAAATGCCTGAGGTTGGTAGAATATGTGGTAAGCAAGAAATGGGCTGCTCTGGAAAATGGCAAGAGGGTCCTAGGAGAAATTTCAAGGAAGTTCATGGTCTTGTTTTCTAGAGTTGTGGTTCCCAGCTTCTGGGAGGGGCATTTCATGTCTCCTCCCAGTCTCACTCTGCAGTTGAGTCTTGCACATTTGGATCTCACAGAATCGAACATGGACCACAACTTCAAACCTAAGCTTGCATGACCCTAGCCACAAAATTAGGCCTCCTTCATGTCCATGTATTTCATACCTTGCCCCTTCCCATAGCTTTTGGCCACCGTGCTGGCTCACAATAAGCTCAAATAAATCGAAAACTTCCTCTTCCTGTTGATAGGGTAGCAATTTTCAGTTGTCTAGAAAGAAGGCCAGTTCGTTATTACCCAACTACTTTCCAAAATCCTAGCAAAACAAAAGAGTAGTCAACTTGAATTCACGACTTTTTTCCCTTCCTGTGGACAGTGTACTTTTCTACTGGCAGTGACCAGATCTGGCTTGGCAGTGCCTATTTCTGGCTTGGTCCACTTGGAAGCCTTCCAAATACACTTCCCTCCCAATAAACTGTTTCACTGTATCCAGGCACTCAGCCCTCACCAAACTGCCTACTTGCCTTTCTCCCAAGTGTACTATTCCTAAAACAGGCATGTACCATTTCTGGGCTCTGACAGCCTCTGTTTTGGGAGGCACTTTCTCCTGCAACAGTTGTAACCAATGGCTATAAGTACTTGATGCTTCCTTTAAGTGTGCAGTCCTTATTTGTGAATAAGCATACATGCTAAACACTAGTACTTTCTACTTTTGTTGTTCAGTCTGTGAATTGTCCTGCAAATCTACTCAGGATCAGACAGGATCCTGGTAAAGATTACCGAGCAGCTCAGAGTGGTGCTCGGACCAGGCTAACCCTAGTTGTTAGATGTAGCTAGAAACCAATCTTTTGGTGCTAACACAAAGCTACGCTGGACAGTACAATAATAAATTGGATTGCTCTCACTTCTGTCCATGGTTTTGGCATTTTCTCAATGGCCCCACCAGCTCTGTAGATTATTCAATAAAACAAATTCGTCATGTTTGTTTATTTGTTTTTATTCATCTTTTATTCTGTTTTTAAATAAAACAATTATTTGCAATGCCAATAAACATAATCACAGATGGCAAGGAAATAGATGTGACTCTGTTCTGATCATGACTAAGAAAAAAACCCAGCTATAGGTTCTAGTTTATTATAAGCCTTATAGATTTGACTCACATGTAAATTGATTAGACAACCACAGACTACGGAGTAATTCCTAAGTGACAAAACTCAGAACGCTGAAAATTAGGTAGCAATAAGATTGCTAATCCAACTAACCTAATTGGGGATCTTTTAGCAATTTTGAAAATGCTGGAGAGTTTGCAAGTAGAGTTATTGATTTAAAAGAAAGCAAATGATTTAAAGAATGTCCCACATGTGAAATGTTTCCTTTTAATTAAAAAGTATACATATAAAGAAAAGATTCTAATGATCAGTATATATTTGATTTCACAATTAGAAAAATAACCATGATATTAAACATGTATAACTGTGCTTTCATTGAAGTTGTTTTTGTCATTATAAAGTGGTACTAGGACAATTAAAAATGATCTGGCAGATATACATGGATAAACAAAAAGAAGCATAAATCAATACTGTTATAGAACATTTTACTCCAAAAATGGTGAACTCCTTAACACATCTTTTCTCTTTGAGGCGTTTCTAGCAATTTCTGAATTCTTTGAACAAATAGGACATTAAGATTTATTGGATTACATATTATTATTTAATATGGAGTCTCACAACATTAAATTATCTAATATCAATACATATTGTTAGAAAATTAAACCATATGCTTTCATTACTGACCTATATTTTATTTTTTTTCTGACCTATATTTTAAAAATAAGTTAAAGACCATTAAAACACTAGGTATATAACAGTTTCATAATTTTAGCTGTACAAATACTCTTGTAGAACATTGTGATTTAGATTCTGCAGATCAAAAAGCATTGGTCATTCATAACCATACACTGGAAATGTATATGTTTTCTCATGTACTCTTATTCAATTAAAATTTTTTCCAAGTGATAGAGATTATGAAATAAGTGTATACATTCTTTCCTCTGACTTTAACACTAATTCTTGTTTTGGCCATTTAGCCTCTAATTTGTCCTATGTTTTATCAGTGAGCAAGTTTACATACCTATGAAGACAATTGGTATTATGGGAAACACATAAGAGTACAAAGGATTTAAGTCTTCCAGTTTTGAATGAGTGCTCGAGAGAGAGAAAAGCAAGATTTCCTTGTAAGTTGTCTTTATTCATAGAAAGTTATGCTAAACACATGATCTAATAGACTTTTACTTACCCTCAATTCACAAACTATGACACTACAACCCTTGTTATTGGTAAATATCTATATAGATGTGATCACAGACAAGAAGGAATGTTGAATAGAACACCATCTAGCATGAATGTCTAAATTGATATAATGTTTCACAAATATTAGCTTTTAAGGCATATACAGTGTTTAAGTAAGAACTCTTCATCCTCTTCTACAAAATTCTGCATGTCCTTGTGCTGTCTGGCTTGCATTTAGAAGAACCAGATGCTGATCTGAGAAAGGTTTCTTTCCAGCGATAGCATCTGGCTTCCTGGCAGCCTCCACTTGCCCTTGTGCTGGCTGCATCGCAGTTGTCTTCAGGCTGTGAAACTGTTAGCGTGCTGATGTGATATCTTACTCACACGGATGCTGTCCGTCTTAGCTTTTTTGTGTTATCCCATGTTAAACATTTTACCTACAATTTCTTATTAGTGAAGTTTCTTGGGAAAGTGATTTGTATGTGTTTTAACATTCAATATCAAAGTAATAAACTTATTTTTCTCTAGTTAACATGCAGCACCTAAAGGATGGAACAAATTTAATAAACAATTTTAATTGTACTTTTAAAAATTTTACTTTCCTTATAATTTTCCTTCTGTCTATAAACATATGTGCAGTTTTGACCATGTATTATTTTCCTTTGCTAAATTATGATAAAAGGCACAGTCATGATGGTCAGAAAAATTACTGATCAACATTATAAGTAAAGCCTATCCTTTGTAAAATATTTCCATGTACATAGGATTCTACAAAAGTATGCAATTTAATAGTCACAAAATTCTGCCATGTCTATGCTTGACTTAAAAACTGAAAATACATTTTAAAATGTGTAATATTCAATCAAAGGAAAGTTTGGAAAGAAGGACAGTCATTATCAAAGGGAATGTTCTTGTAAATGGCCCTAGGACTGGGATGCTTGATGTTTTTGATATGCCAATTATATCGGTCACAGTTTGATACCAGCGTACCTTTCTCACCTTATTGCCAGCTTTCCTGTGTGCCCAAGGCTTTTGTCTCTAGAGAAAAACTGCTTTCAGGCTTTTCAGCTGCCATTCTCCTAATTGGTATGCTCTTCCTCACTGTCACCGTTTGCATTATTCTAAAGCCAGGCTCACTTCTGCAC
This sequence comes from Myocastor coypus, assembly GCA_004027025.1. Taxonomy (NCBI): domain Eukaryota; kingdom Metazoa; phylum Chordata; class Mammalia; order Rodentia; family Myocastoridae; genus Myocastor; species Myocastor coypus. The sequence continues at coordinate 21,269 of PVJA010007188.1, read as the reverse complement.
TCCAAATAAAGCAGAGGCATGGCTTGCTACCATGAAAGCAGGGAAACCCCCCTCTGCAGGTTTAAGACAGAATATTAACATTGATAAATCAACCAGATATTCACATAATACTGCCTGTGTGCCAAGCATTTTCTGAAAACTTTAGATGTATTCATTCATTTTCTTCTCACAACACATTAGGATTTAGACTTCACCATTATTTATATTTTGTAAACAAATAAGCCAAAGTTCTCTGGTTTGAATATCTGAAAACAAATTTGTGTGGAACTTTAATCTACACTGGGACATAGTAAGATGTGGGGACAGGCAATGAGCATCCTGCCTTCTCAATGGAATAGTCCGTTCATGGCTTAATGAGTAAGCAGCTCATCTCAATAATGGGTCTGTTATAAAATGCAGTTCAACTCTGTCTCTTGCATCTACCGTAACCCTGTCATGCTTTAGCACTTTCAGCAAGTCCTCCTCAAGAAGCAGGCCCTCAAACTTGGGCATCTAAGCCTTCAAAGCCAAGAGCTAAGTAGAGCTGAATAGGCCCTCTGTGGATTCTCCAGCTATAGCAACAGAGAACAAAAATATGAGATGTAGAATTGTATTTCACTTCCACTCAGGAACAGCTAGTTGACAGTGGAAACAGGGACTTATTCCAGAAACTATTATTATTATTTTTTTTTTTAAGAATTTTTTATTTTATTTTATTTTTCTTGTTTCAGAATCTTTGTTTATTCACTCATTTTTATGGCCGGCTCAGCCCACGCCGAGGGCAGGGCTGGCGCAGCATGTGGTGCCGGGGATCGAACCGCAGTCCCTGAAGCCACCGAAGCTTTCCCAAGCAGGCGCTTTAGACCACTGAGCCATCCTGCCAGGCCCCCAGAAACTATTATTTTTAAAAATCAGCTACCTAATACAGTCTTTGGAAGATTTTTATTTTTATTTTATTTATTTATTTATTTAGTTAGTTAGTTAGTTAGTTAGTCTTTTTGAGACAGGGTCTCATTATGCAGTTCAGGCTGGCCTTCAGCTCACTTTGGTAGCCCAGGCTGGTCTCAAACTCACACCGATCCTCCTGCCTCAGCCTCCTGAGTGCTGGGATTACAGGTGTGCGCCACCATGCCCGGCTTGGAAGATTTTTAGACTATAGAAAATTTACCAAAAAGGAGTAGACAAAAAAAAAAAAAAAAAAAAAAAATTTCTCCTCCAGTTCAAAAAAAAAATGCATATGTACACAGATACATCAAAAGACATAAATATATGTGGTGTGGGGCGTGTCCACTTTATTTGGTAAAAGTTGATGTAGCCTAATGAATGTTTTGTTAGAACGTATTAAAGTATGTTACTGCAGTTAATATAAAGAAATGTATGTGTATACAGGCAACTGTTGTAAATATTGCTTTCGGAAAGCATTTAAATGATATTCCCATGGGTAGAAGTGAGATTTCTGTTAAAACAAAAGACAAATAAAAATGAAGACTACCATGACAATAATAAACATAATTTAAAAGAAGAAAAGTGTTAATTGAAAAAGTTCAAGGCAGAAAGTGTAAAGAGAAAATAACATGTTATAAATATTTGCAATAGCTAAAATTTATATGAGACAGGAAAATTCAAAGTCTACATAATGATGAGAAATTGAAACCATACACTAGATTTTTTTTTCAAAAATAGCTGAGATTTACAGAATGTGTGGGAGATGGGATGGAGAGAGACTGAAGAGATTCACAGACTACACTACACTACACTAAAGATCATTATTATTATTCTTTCCTTAACATTATTTCTCAATGTACATTTTTTTAACCTAGCTTAAAATTTGTAACCCAGAAGAAAGACAGTACATATCTATCATAAAAGAAGCAACTATTTTTACAAGGCGACCAAGAACTGAGGGGAGGAATACTTCCATGACTACCTCATACCTAAACTATAAATGAATACTTTTTGAAGCTATTAAATATTATTTATGCCATTGCACTGCAGGTAAAAGATGATTTTATTATACCAATTATTCTTTTACTCAAATCTAAATTAATGGTACTTTTTAAAATTTTGCTTCTTGAAATATTAAAGTAATTGAACATCATTTACTTGGATATGGTGTGCTGAATAGTTGCCGCTGACAGTCATTTTATTTGAATCACTGTCATCAATTATTTTAAATCCCAAGAAGTGATTACCAATGATAACTGGAAAAACATATTTACATTTGACACCAATGTGATAATTTCAACTTACAAAGAGTACACACAAATTTTAAAAGGAAAGAGTGATTGAATCAGTACAAAGTCATCTGAAGATAGGAACACTCAGCTCAAAGAAAAGGATAAATGATTCATACACTTATAAAATAAAGTTTGAACATGGAATATTTACATTCAAAATGTATATATATATATATATATATATATATATATATATATACTAATCATTACATTATTATTGGGAATAAAAATCCCAAATACAACTACTTAAACAGCCCCTATGGATAGAATATCTTTGAATAAGCAACAGTGCTATGAAATTATATACTTTGAAAACCTTAGGAATAAGAAGGATTGAAATTAAAATTATTCTAAGGGTGTTAAAATGTAATCATCTAAGTTGTCCCAGATAAACTTAAATTGTAGGGCTGAGGACATAGCTCAGCCGTGGAAGCACCTTCCTGGCAAGGCCAGAACTGGGGATTGATCCCCAGTACAGCATGCCGTGCCACTGTGCAGGTCGTCAAACTGGGTGTAGTGGTGCACACTTGTAGTCCCAGCCTTGGAGGGAGGCTGAGACAAGAGGATCACTGTGAGTCTGAGATGTGTAATGAGATCCTCTACCAAACAAATACATAAAAGATTTTTAAAACAATATTTAAACCGGGCGTGGTGGCGCATGCCTGTAATCTCAGCACTCAGGAGGCTGAGGCAGGAGGATCAGTGCGAGTTTGAGACCAGCCTGTGCTACAAAAGTGAGCTCAAGGCAGCCTGAACTGCATAGCGAGACCCTGTCTCAAAAAGATAAAAAAAAAAAAAAACCAGAACAATATTTAAAGAGAGAAAAGCTTAAATTGTAATATACATACATCCTAATAGGTTATGTAACATTTTCTGGAATATAATATAATATTCTTAAATTGTAACCAATTGATGTCCTTTTAATAATTACATTTTGCAAAACAAAAACAAAAAACAAAAATAAAGAAAAAATAAATAATTACATTTTGCATTTAAAAAACTCAATGGCATCAGATATGCTGAAGAAAATAAAAATTCTTCACTGTTTCTGTAGGTAGGAACTTCTAGCTTTTACGATATGAAGCTTTATTTTAGACTTTGTGCTTACTTGGAGTTAAGGCTAAAATAGAATCAGCAATACAAAGGAGTGCACACTGTTCTGGTCTAGGCAGAATATGTCTAAATTGGAACATAAGCAAAATTTATCAGTAACTGGCTAAAGACTAAGTATAGAGCAATGTCTTGCCATCTCAGTTTATTTGTTCACTGTAAATGAGATTTAATTAACTAATCAGCAAACTCTCCATTGTAATTATTGTGTGTTGCTCTAAAATAGTTAAGTCTCACAAAGGATCAGTGCATGATGCAATTTTTCATGCAAGTAGGAACAGCTGAGAATCAATGGATAAAATTCTTAGTACAAGAAAGATTTCCACAAGTTTAGTATGCAATTTGAAGTGCATAATTTAAAAAGAGAATTTTTCAGTTATTAAAAGAAATTTTATAGAAGGATATAAATTAAAACTTTATTACATAAGCAGACTAAGAATATCTAAACAATACACTCATTTGAACTTACAAACCATAGTATTATAAAATTTAAAATCAACTTTAACAATTTTTTAATTCAATATTTTATTTTTTTCTTTTTTTTAATGAAAAAGCAGTAAAGAAAGCTGGCCTAACATGTAAACTTGTTTCAAGAAAATAATTTGGATCTAAGAATTTATTGAACACTGCATCTCAAAACATTCTTTAGGCATAAGGTGTGTGTAAAGAAGGTGCTTGTGAAGTCCTTAATTGAATTAAGTCCTTTCTGAAATAACTATGTTTGAGTGTCTTCTATGTGCCACCATTATTTTAGTATCTGTAGATTATACTGTAAATAATTCAGGAGATGTGTTCTACTGTCAAGTTTATTTTCTTGGAAGGAGAATGAGATAAGTTAATAAATATAAAGTCACACAACATGCTTGGCAGTGTGTTGGGGGAAAATAGAGCAAGGCGAGGAGGGAGCCATAGTCCCGGTGGGTGGATGCTGTTGCACAGGAAGCCTGGCTGAGAAGGTTGCGGTGGGTCCAGTGCTCTAGACCGCTGAGCTATCTCACCAGCCCTGAGCACAACAGTGGAGCCACAAGTAAAGGCTTCTGGTGTAAGAATCATCCAGGTGGAAGAAACTGAAAATGCTAAGGATGATGCCTGGGAACCAGCCAGGAAGGTACAGTGATTGGCTATAAGGAAGTTACAGCAGCAAAAGCATGGAAACGAAGGCAAAAATTTCTAAGAAGTAATATCTGTTTTGTGTGGTGTGTCTATGTAAGAGGAGGCTGTACCAGAACTGAGCAGAAATATTTTGTGCAACCTCCGATTCACAGAGCTTCTACTCAGTGCGCACAGTTCAGGATGGAGCTCTGGTTGGGCCTCAGTGGATTTGACTAACATTGAAACCATTGACTTAATTGATCTAGAAAGCTGAAAATCATGAGTGGTTGTGAACCTTCCTTCATCAACATCAGAGAGTATATTTTTAGAGAAGTAGTTCATATAATTTGTTCCCTCTGAAAGCCTACAACATTGTACATTGCTATAAACCTAATGTGAGAAGCAACAAACTTCTCTTTACAGTGATAGCTGCTTTTACTTTTGACTTCAAAAGAATTTTTTAAAAATTAATAAATCATAAAGATCCTTAATGCAAGTTTTATTTATCTGGCAAGAAAAACAGAATGAAGCAAAAATTATATTTACATTTTTGTTCAATGGACTGTACATGTACTCCTAGAGGCGCTGTAGTTTTTCATGGGCATTTTAGTAATCATGCAAAGTACTTAACTAAAAGGAATGATTATTATATCATCATAAGGATATTAATAATACAAACAGCAAATTACAGCAATCTCTATAATTATATGTATGGTCCCTATTAAAAATTTACATGCTTTGGTCTGATTATGCTCAGGATAAAAACTCATATACAAATGAAAGAAAATGCATTCCAGGATACTATTAGCCTTGCCAAGTCTTACAGAAACACTTAGAACATACCACGACCTATAAGTTGCATTTCATATTAAACTGTTCCACCACAATAAGAGAAAGGAATCAGCTGCTACCAGCAAAACAGATGGTGAAAGTTACCTGCTGACCAAACAGGAGCAGCAGGGTGGAATGAGGGTGGGTCAGCTCCTCTGGAATGTATGCTCACTACTGTCATTATACACATCAATTGTGAGGATACTACTGCATGTCATGCAGTGCCCAGGGGCTGGATGGTAGTCTTTGAAACATTTAACATAAAACTGCTGAAATACCATTTTGGATTCACAATCCAAAGCAAGTTGTTAAATCCCTACAATAAGAAATTAATGTTGCCAGCATTTTATTATTTTAATTAAGCATATTTCCCTTCTGTAAAGATACATGAGAATGATTTGATATATTTCCAATTTGGCTGCTAATTTATAAAAGTGAGATGATATTGTATTATTGTTATAAAGTTAATCAAGACTTTAATGGCATAGTTATGTTAGTATCAAGGATTTTTTTAAGATCATTTTCCTTACTGTAATGTATGTGTTCAATGAGCTGATTATGCAGTGTGACAATGATTTCACTAATTACAACGTGATTATAGTATCCCTAATGAAAAGAAATTCTAGCTTCTTAAGTTGCAGATCTAAACACGGAGATCTAATTCCCAAGGAAAATTAGTAAACATAAGTATGTTCAAGAAACTCATTATAATATTAATTTAAAGTATGTATTTATATCAGTGTACCATTTTCCCAATCTTTTAGTCATATGACATAAATTTTTATAAGAATAATAAATAATTTCTAGGGATTGATATAATGACAAATACAAAGCAGCGGTTTCCTGTACAATGTAACAGTCAGCTTTGGAATGCTACAGCTAAAAATATAAAAACATCTAATAGATGACATAAAAATGTGCTGTTTATATATCAGAAACAAATATACTGTACAACTTTCCATTAAAATGAATAAACTTAATAAGCACTATATTATGGTTTCTGAATTTTGCTTTCCACATATTTCAAATTTTATGAGTAAAGCTTGTTAATAAAGATTTCTAATCGGTAAAAATAAATAAAATGTAATTTAAAAGAAATAGAGACAAGATTTCACTATGCAGCTCAGGTTGGTCTTGAACTCACTTTGTAGCCCAGGGTTGCCTCAGATACACTGATTTTCCTGCGTCAGCCTCCCAAGTGCTGAAATTATAGGCATCCACTACCATACCTATTAATTCTTATTAACTTAAATTTTAAAATGCTGCTAGTTCAGTTCTGCTTCATAATTTATGTCACTTTTCATTCTTTTCACTAAATTTACATGTTTTTCCCAACAAGTACAGCAATTTTCTATGTTTAATTTTTGTTTCATTTATTTTATGTTTGAAAGACATTCAATAGAATTTTAATAGTCATTATTTCAAGTACCATACTCTAATGTAACTGTCAGTATTTCTGTAATTTCATAAACAGGTTTCCGACAAAAAATAAAATAGTTCTGCTAGCCTATCTTTTCAAAAGTTTGATTTTGTTTACTGATAAGCAAAACATGAAATACTGAAAAAATAAAAGACATGAGTTATAAGATATTTTTATTGTGAACATATTACTAAAGCTGATAAAAATAAATTCTCAGAAGTGAAATGCATAAAGCAGCCAACCATGCACTGTTTTTGGGCTTGGACATAGGTAAAGTTGTAAATGTGTAAGTCTTAATCATACAACCAGTTTCTGTGTTTGTATGGTGCAACTGATTTGTAAATCTATATTATTCAAATTATACAACTGCTTTCTGATCTGAGTAAGTCTCTCAGAAAGAAAATATCTCTATTTGAATTACTTCAAAAGCTTCTTATAAGTAATACACAAGGGGCTGGGGAGATAGCTCCGTGGCACAAGTGCCTGCCTGGGAAGTGCAAGGTCATGAGTTTGAACCCCAGTGCCACAAAAAAGAAAAAACAAAAAAGGAATACAGAAGCACATCATTTAGCCATTACTTTTCAAAGACTCAACATTTCTTTCTTTCTTTATATTTTTAAACCCTAGCATCAATCATTAATACTCTTAAATGGTCCTACTCTAAATATGCTATATACAAATATCAAATAAGGGAGTTCTACAAATAACTAAGAAGTAATTCTATGGAAGTATAAAAGTTAACAGTTTGAGAGCCAGCCAGATAGCTCAGCGGATTAGAGCTCCTGCTTAGGCAGACACAGGGACCAGGGTGTGATGGCACATGTCACCACTACTCAGAAACAAAACAAAATTGAAAAACAGTATTATGTTACAAAATTTCAAAACCCAAATATAGACACACTTATCAAATAATATTAATAAAATATTTATATGTGAATATATAAAATACAAATGTATTACTGCGCAGAGGGGAGATTATCATAGAAAGTCATTGACGCTTCACAGAAGAACTTAACACGATTCCCACACACACAGCACCAATATCTTGAACTCCTAACCTCCCATATAAAGTGTAGATGATATAATACTTAAATATAAGACAAGAAAAAGGACAATTGTGACATTTTGGTAATTTTTTTCATAATATTGTACACATGTTTCATTGTGAAGAATGTACTTAAATACTTAAGAGATTCTGTTACGTGAATACTTGTGCATTACTCATAGTTTTATGTTTAACCATATAAGCAGTATTATCACAGTTTTTATAAAGTAAAAATGTTCATAATTTTAATCTACTAATTGCTATTTATTTAAAATTACAGTGTGTATATAATTTTAGCATTATTAAATATAAGAGTTTTGTTTTACAAATTCATTATAAACCAATTAATGTAGTTATGATAAGCTGTGAAAAAATCAAATATGATTATTAATCATGTAATACTAAATGTTGAAATTAAAATATGTACAGCATTATTAAAATGTGATATAAATTTTCATTCAATACTATAACTTCATAAAGTAATATGGATCTATGAAAGTGTTATATAGAAATTATAGAAATGTATAAGTTTTAAGTCCTTTAATATTATTAGAGTACTGTCCTTTCATGAACATTACAAATTGATTTCTGAAGATACTTAGAGTATCCAGAGAGATACAACTCATAGAATATGCATACATACAGCAAGATTTTTTTAAATCAGAAATGGGTTTATATGTTTATGGAAGCTATGAGATTCAAAACGCGCAGGGGTAAAGCTAAAGACCTATGAATGTTGATCTTTTAGTTCAGACCTGGAGGCAGGCTAAGTAAAGCTAATGTTGGAGCTAAACTCCAAAGTACTATATATGTACTAGAGACTTTACCTGCTTGTGTCTACTTAGTGCTATACAGAGCCTCTTCTACTTAGAGAAGGTTCACCACACTGTTATGGATAATCTGCTTTATTCAGAACTCACTGATTTAAAGTTTGATACCATCCTAACCTCCCTCACCAAAATAACTAGAACAATGCTGTCCTAATGTACAACCATCCTATGGACAAATACACTTGATGCAAAATGAACCATCATTGCTCCCATTTTACTTGGAAGGGGATACAAACATTGATCACTTGCATAACTGAGGATTCAGAAATAGGCACCCTCCAGGGGAAAGTCAGGGTTAAGAAATAAAAACATATATTGTGTGCCAAGAGTGCAGTTTATGGCAAGAAAAATAGGGGATGGGTTTAGTCACAGTATAGATACAGGACATTAGGAAAAGCTTAAACTATATCCAAATCCAAGACATGTTTTCACAGAGGAGGTTAGAGGTACATTTCAGAGTTGTCACGGTAATGCACAGAACTTTAAAAGTATTCAGGAGAAATACAGTATTTTAATTCATTGTTGTGAAAAGTGAGTAAGGTAGCAACATCATAAATCAATGATACGGTCTCTCTTTTGCCTTGCAATTGTTATTAAATTCCATGCTAAGAGCTATTTTGATCTGAAATCAAAATTTTCTCTGCTTCTGACGCTTTTTTTTTTTTTTTTTGATTCCCCACAGTTATTCAGTTAGAGATTCGGACAAGTGCCATTTTATTCTTTCTGTTTCCCTGACTCTCACAGATAGTGCTACGCTGTGCTATTTTCCCAAAGATGTTATTTTAATGGCCATTACACTGGTGAATTTGGCAACAACACAAAACAGCAGAGTTGGGAAAAACATGGCTGTTTCTATTGCATCTTTTGGCAGAGATACAGACCTTAGATTTACTGTCCCCCAGTGCCTCATCTGACTTGATTTTATTATTTTTACAACACAGGAAGTTGCTTTTGGTGTTCACAGGCCAAGCTTCAACTTGCCATAGGCCCTATCCCCCAGGCCTCTCGGCTTGAGTTTGTCCTGGACCTTGATGCTACTGCAAACACTTTAATAAAATCATAATAAAGAAGGCGTTAAAATAAAAGTCAGTCACTGCAAATGTTTGCCTTTGCCTTGCTCTTACTCCAATCTGCACATTAGGGATGCTTTTGGTGCCAAATCCAGTGCCTTTGGAGTGAGCCCCCAAAGATTTCTGTGCTTTCTAGTCTATGTCTTTGAATAAATGAGACAGTTAGAATTGGCAGGACTCACTCTCCTCATCTTCGAAGCCTCAGGGAATGAGAGAAACTACCGGTCTCTTCCTGGTGATGGGCTTCTGAAGTTCTTTTTGGTCTTTTGTTGTTTTGCTTAAAGATTGAAGCCCTTGAATTAGAAGATGTGCTTTTGACTCCTTGTATAAAAATTATTGATATGTAATTATGTAAAAATCATTTTGATTTCTTAGATAACCAGTTTCTAACTAACACAGAAAATAACACTTCTTGCCTCATTCCAGTGGCCAAGTAATGTACTATAGATTAAAATATTTTGAAAACTGCAAAGAGCACAAATGATAAATACCACAAACATCAACACATTAAGACTTACATGCAACTGAAACATAGGAAAATAAACTTTTCTAAAGAGTACAAAATGTATTTTTCTGACTACAGTCATCTAGTTTTCCTGTATTTAACATCATAATTCAAAGTAAATCCTAAGGAGATACCATCAATAAAAGACTTTAGTTCATTTCAGTTAGTTCAAAGTAGTTCAATGGCAACATTGTATACATTTGAAGAGAATAAACAAGAGTTACCCATTGATATTTGTATCTCCTAATACAGAGGAATTATCATGGTAGCTCAGTATTTTATTTATCAAATATCATCAGAAATGGAGAAGCAAAAAAGCTTGTGCACATCGAAAGAAAAATATTACAAAGCATAAGTCACTTGTGGACTAGCAGTTTCTCACTCAGAGAAAAAACCAGAAATATGCAACTAAGAATTCTACATGTGAGGCTTTGTTTATTCATAGCAGCTAGTCTTTGTTAATTCCGTGATAGAATTAGAATGCCATTTCAGCCCCCAGAAGAACTCAAACACTGATGGGATGTGAGACTTACGCACTGTATTAGCTCATGCACTGTGACTGTCATTGCCTGTTGGGTTTTCAGCATACTAAAGGAGAAGCTCAGGGTCTTACTCCCTGTTACACTGTGCAATTGTGACTAGAAATGGAAAGGACACTCAGGCCCTTAACAGTCCCTCTGGATTCAGCCTCAATACAGAGAGCTTCTTAACATTAACATCCGAAATAGACATTTCAGAGATCATCATGCTGTCTTTTCAGGGGTTGTCTTGTTGGTTTAGGAAGCACAAGCTTTGTGGTGAAAGCTGAGGATTTCATGCATGAAAAGATTATTTGAAAGAAAAATTATGTTAATTTTAATTCTTAACATTTATTTTAGCATTTGTATCAAAGAGTTTCTCTGATAAATTCTTGCTAATAACTCAGTTTTTAAGTCTCTGTATTTTTCTCCAATTTCCGGTAGAGCACTAGGTATTTAAAGAATCCATCATTACAGAATTTATATAAGGGTAATAAAAATTACAATAATCTTTGAAATACATCATGCTAAATGCAAATCCATAATTGATCTCAAGAGATTTCAGGAAGAAGACTCAACTATTTTGCCAGCGCTGGCTTCGGATAAGCCATCCGTGAAGATGTGACATTGAGTTGATTCTGCTAGGTGCCTGTAGTGATGTTTAGGGGTCATGAAAAAGAAGTCAATTCCAAAGAGGTGTATTATATATTATAGAAGAGAAGATTGAAAATGTAGACATATTTAAGTAGCTCTATGTAACTTGGCCTATAGTTTGTATCAGAGTTAGAATTCAAAGTAAAATTGTATGCAGCATAAGTGGCATGAATTTCATTTTCAAGATAAAAAGCAACCATAGTAAGATTTCCACAAGGAAAATCATATTATCAGATTTGCATTTCAGAAAGAAAACTGGCAAAGACAATCTAGTTGTTGGCCAACTGTGGAAAAGTTGTAGGAATCTCTGCCAGTTCTTTCTCTTGATTTGAGTTTTCCTCAGTCTGTAATGGATTTTGTGTGAGCAGGAATTAAGCAGTTTATGTACCACAATAGTTAGCATCACTTTTTAAGTTAAATACATTAGTATCTTGAAGTTAAATGGTAAAGCGCATAAAACTAAGTATAACTTTGATTTGGCTGATCAATAGTTATTAGGGAGAAAAGAACAGATTATGAAAAATAGTTTAATTTTTTATCAAAATAAAAGGGAAATGACAGAGTCCACATTTGTGTAGATTTGTAAGTGTAGAAAAAGTGAGGATTTCTAGAGTTCCATTAGTATAAAATGAATTTAAGAAGCATTTAAGAGAGAAAGAACCTGACAACAAAATTTTGATTAAGGGCTTAGTCTTCCAATCAAGTTTGTTATCTCAAGTAGCCTCAAGGCCACCACTAGAGTAATACAGAAATGCAGAAACCAGTAACGATCCGTTTTGAGAAATATGTCTAGGAAATAACCAGTTATGGGTTTTGTTTTTTTTTTTTGCAGGTAAATCAGTACTCAAACATACTTGAGGAAAGTGTTCCATCAATGCAAGTATATTCTTGCATTAAAATAGTTTGACTATGTGATACGAAATGTACACCACCAAGAAGTTGTCTATAAATACACTTCAACACTATAAAGTAAGGAACGCCTTGGTCCTGGTTCTACCTAGTGACCTACCTCTCTTAGTCTCAAACAGCAACCAGTCAAAGAAGTAGCCTCTAAGTGAGCTCTTAGGTAAATCCACAACTCAGGTACAGGATCAGAGACACCTCAATGTTTCCGAAAGTCAAATTCAGTATCTACTCATCTGTAAGATTTTCATTTCATAGATTCAATTATTGCCGGGCGTGGTGGCGCACGCCTATAATCCCAGCACTGGGGAGGCTGAGGCAGGAGGATCGCTGTGAGTTCGAGACCAGCCTGGGCTACAAAAGTGAGCTCAAAGCCTGAACTGCATAGTGAGACCCTGTCTCGAAAAGACAAAAAAAAAAAAAAAAAGCGCACATAGATTCAATTATATCAGCATGAATTATGGGAAGGAATTGTGCAGCTAATACAGCAAGTATGGCTCAGCATGAACTGTGAAACATTGCTAGGGTAGCCTAATAATGTGAGGTTATGGGACATCACAAAAAAATGGAAAACCCTTTTCTCTTATTCTTAGGATTATTTTGAGCCTTTTCACCAACATTCTCTACTCTGCAGAGCATGTTTCGCTTTCATTTCCAATAAGTGTACACTTTTGCTACTTTTTCCACGTGTCCTGTTCAACTCTTTGCTTGGGACCTCAAAAATCTACTCATAATCTCCATTAGATAACAACTGCATGGAGGAATTCCTTGAAATATCCATTCTATTTATAGTTACAGTGGTAATGGCTATGTTAGTACATACAGCGAGTAAGACAAAACAATACGTAAAATGAGCTTGCCACAAAATATAATCAGGATATAATCAAGGCTTCCTGTTATTTTTGGTTTAACCAATTTTATAATCTCCATAAAAGTTAATTTCAAAACCACTATGCATAATGACCTGAGAATCTCATGCATTACCCATTTTAAATGTGGTATTTGTTTTTTTAAGGAAGTATGTGTGTGAATGTGTGTTGAAAGGTGGCCAGAATAAAGATAATTTTTAGTTCCTAGAATGATCAACAGATGATGCCAAAAATAAAATTAAAATTGAGTTATTTTGATATAATACACCTTGGGAAGCTTGCAGTTTAACTCAGTTGTTTTAAGCTTCTGCTTGAGCAAACTCAGTCAGGAGCAGGGGACCATGGTTTGATCCCCAGCTCCACAAGCCACATCAGACCCACCCTTAAGACAACCTGAGCTAGCCAAACAAACAAACAAATAAATCTTCTTAATATAATAGATTTTGAATTTGATATAGCAATTAATATCTTAGGCCATCTCTCTTAGAAAATGGTTTGACTGTGTTCTAACTCCAGGAAAAAAAAAGGTTAAAAGTGTTATTTGCTTGCTCAAATGGTGGCCATTGGCAGAGGCCAGCAATGCTTTTTCTTTAAAGCATTTCCATCCCTGTACACAGCCAAAGCATATTTTCTTACCTTCTTCAGGGAGAAAGTGCTGAATTCTAATCACTAGACCACTAGGGATCTCCTTCTTCATAGTGATGTGTGAACAAGTCCTATAATACTATGCTGTATGTCTGGGAAATATACACTATTTCCAGATTTGGATCACGAAGCATGCATAATTTTCCATTCTCTTTTGCAACTCTATGGTGTACATAGTCATTCTAACATAGGATCTTGAAGTCCAAAAACATCACAAAGCCACAAGTTGAAAATACAGAGGCTTTATCAGACTAGCTCCCCTATTAATGCAGGACAGGAACTTAACGTCATCACCCTACCACCATGACACAGTCGACTAGGCTGTTATTGAATAAAGTCATCAAGATTTTGATCTGGGTGGTTAGAGTAACCACCCAGGTAACACTGCATTTCTCTAGTTTCAAAGAGCTAGAGAAATGAAGCTAAAAAAAAAAAAAGAGAAATGAAGCTACAGAAATAAGTCAGATAAGAGACAATGAGAACTTGACGTAAGACAGTAGTCACAGGTGAAAGGGTGTTTCAGAGCAGGGACTGGAGAAAAGCTTGAAATCATGGGACTTAACTATGATATGAGAAGATCAGAAAAAGGAAGAAAGCTTTATCAGTCAGCAGTATATATTCTGTTAAGTAATATAACTATACATTTACATTTGTTTCATATTTGAATGAAACACATTGTCTATGGAGGCATATTGTGAATTTTGAGCAGGAAAAAACAATGAGAAAACAGCATCATTGACAGTGACAGGCATTTCAGTAGTAGTAAAATAATGGAAATACACCATAAAAATGGGAGTAGAATTAAGGAGTTAAATGGATGAAAGTTAGAAGGTAAAGTATCTTTAGATATGAATCATAGTGGAATATTTTAGATACATTTTCAAAATTAAAAGCCTGCTATGCTATATATAAAGTACAACAATGAAATAGCATTCACTTGATTTTTCTGTTAATTAGGCAATTCTTTAACAAAACTTGTATTCAAATAAGAAAATCCACACACTTTTTTAAATAGTGGGGCCCTTAAAAATAGCCTTATTCTGCTACAAAGATAGCTCAGCAGTCTAAATGCCTAATTGACAAATACAAGGACCTGGGGCTGATCCCTGGTACGCCATCCTGTTAGTGCCTAGCCAGTCACTAAGATAAAGCATAGTAGTGCACACTTGTCGTCATAGCACTGGGAACGCTGACACAGGAGGACCATGATGAATCTGAGCTGCGTAGTGAGATTCTAAAAAAAAAAATCAAATTGAAGAAGAAAACAGTCTTATGTTTTGACAATGGCTGCAACTTGTATACATCTCTGATTATGAGCTAATGGGAGCTGGTGGACCCTCAAGGCAATGAGACCAGGGGGAGGAATTCAGGTCACTGTGCCTCTCCATCAGTGATGACTGTCCCAATTCTTCATTCAGTTCCAGGCCACCCTGGGGTTCTTAGGTGACGTGTTCTGCCCAAGACACTGGGCCAAAACACTGTCTCTTGTCAGAAAGCAATAAAGTCTAATTACTAAGGGTGGGGACTCTGAAATTATGAGAGAAAAACAAAGCTTTCCATTACTGTGCTGACTTTTTTCAGGTATTTTGCTAGAGTAATAAAAAGTTGATTAGAATAAGAAAAATAAAATGAAAATAAAATAGCACAATTGTAGTAGACACTGTGTTGTTCTAACAGAAGTCTATTTTCCTGAGCTTTATATCCATTTCCTAGCTTTTATGTTTTTGCTCTAATGATTATTTTTGGTCTTGAAATCCCAAAGTATCCTGTTTCTCACAGGATTCCCTTCAAGTGTTGGGAGTGGAAAACACATTCTTTTTTCCGCTACTGGAAAAAGGCCTCTAAGAATTTCCACTCAGTATTGTACTACTCTGCAACACTTTTCAGATGGCAGGATTCTCTCTCATGACCAGACCCAGTCTGACCTTGATTTCACCTGACATTTCTGTGTAGATCATTTCTCCTCACTATTCTGACTGGTCTATTGCTCTTAAAGATTTTCAGTCCTGATGGACTTCAGTAAATCACAAGCACCTAAATTCCATTTACAATCTCAGGGTTCTTTTCATTTTGATCATTGATTCTGGATGTAGTCTGGAAAACAAGATAAAGAATTTGATTGAGGACTAGGGAGATAGCTTAAGAGTCTGCCTGACAAGTGCAGAGACCCAGATTTGGTCTCCAGTACCACATACCATGCAAATCCCAGAACCCTGGCTGCACAGTGCTATCCAGTGATACCAGACTTGGTGGCAAATGCCTATAATCCCAGCACTGGGGAAGCTAAGACAAGAGGATCACTATGAGTCTTAGCTGTGTAGTGAGACCCTATAACAAATAAATTAGTAAATAAATAAATAAACAAACAATGATAAAAAGAATTTATTTGACTCACCAGGAAGGTTATAAAAAAGGTAACATTGATAGTAAATAGGATATTGATAGCATCTATCACACAGGAGAATTACTAGATATGTAATTATTCAGACTTTTATCCTCAAGTGGCTTACTTACTGCTGGTATTGTAGAAAGGGATATAGATATAAAACTTCTATGCAATATGTATAACATCCCATTAAATGTAAATTTCATGTAAGTAACAACTTTTCAACTATAAGTACCTCATACACAGTATGGTATATAAATTGCTTTGCAACTGCAAATATATCCAACTATATGTCTCACATAAGCCTGTCTCATAGGTGTACTTACACTTACATTTAAGTATATCCCTTAAATATGTTTATTCCATATATTATATGATCTTATGTATAGCACTCCTATAATACTAAAATGTTATCTATTATTTATCTAAACTCAAATTTACTTTGGTGACTGGCACTGCTATTTGCCAATTAGGCACTTGCCACAGAAGAGGATGTCATTGCTCTTACAATGCCACAGGAACTGAGAGTTATGGGAGAAATGGTATCAAAAAGGATTTTCAAGTTGGTGGATTGCTGGATCCTTCAGATTATTGCTTTGTTGACAAAGAATCTAGCAGATTCAGAGCAATCTGTGAAATGCTTCAATAAATTCTATGACTTATGGCAGTGTCCTCCAGCAATGAAAGCTCATCTTCTTCTAGATGGTAAAATATCTTCTCAGGTGAAGAAGTCTCCTTTACCAAGGATGGAGGGATCCCTTCTGCCGACAATGAGGAGCCATTTGAATTTTGATAACTCAGACACCCAGCCTTCTTCAGGTTCTCCTGTGCATCTCTATTCCAAGTTTTAGTATTGCTACTTCTGAGCAATACTACCACTTTAGCAATAGATATTCTTAGAGGTTAGATGTTAAAAGTTGTGATGTAACTTAGTGAAAAATAGGGCAAGATTCTCCAATTAACTTTCTTTCTTTCTTTCTTTCTTTCTTTCTTTCTTTCTTTCTTTCTTTCTTTCTTTCTTTCTTTCTCTTTTTCTTTTTGAGACAGGATCCTCCTGCCTCAGGCTCTCAAGTTCTAGGATTATAAGCATTATAATCTAGGATTATAAGGATTATAAGCTCCACTACCCCCTGGCTCTCCAATTAATTTTCAATAAGCTCAGCTCTACAAAAACAAAATAATGGTCTCTTTCAGAGCATATTTAATATAGAGGCTTTGGGGTCATTTATGTTGGGCTTGACATGGGATTTCAAATCCCTAAAGCTCTTTTATTCTTTTACTTCTTTGTCAAATGATAATAGGATCATCCAGTTCATAACATTATCTACACTACATGATAAAAATATTCTAACGTCTTACAACTACCAATATAGTTTCTTCTGATAAGCTGCTGATATTTTGTGTCTCTATTATCAAAACATGTTATGAACTTTATTCCCATTATTGCTGAAAAAAGAAATTATTGTCTTAAAACTAGTCAGATTACAAATTCAGTTTCAGAAACTGCAAAGTACTTGAGAAATTTCATGCTTACACTCCATCTTCTTTTTTTTTTTTTTAAAGAATTTTATTTATTTATTTTTCTTGTTTCAGAACTTTTGTTTGTTTATTTATTTTTATGGCTGGCTCAGCCTGCCCTGAGGGCAGGGCTGGCACAGCATGTGGTGCCGGGGATTGAGCCGTGGTCCCTGCAGCCGCCTGCAGGCACTTTAGACCACTAAGCCATCCTGCCGGGCCCGCCATCTTCTGTACAATTCCCAGTAGCAAAATCTGCAGTAGTTAGAGAAACAGAATCTATAAATTTGAGATTTGTTATAAGAATTTTATTTACATGCATATGAAGGATAACAAGACAAAAATTATAGAAAAGGCAAGGTGGAAAGTCATTGTCTGTTGAAGACCAAAAGGCAGAGAACACAAAATTTCATCAGGTTAGATATTATAAGAATAGTATTTCAGTCCAAATCTTATCACATGACGAGATAACCCAAGGCCTAGCTAAAAACTCAAGTCGGAAGTGTTTCCCCCTCATTTGAACTACATGCAGGAAAAAGTAACAAAGGAAAATTATGAAAAAAAATATTCAAAATCTAAATACAGTTTGAAGAATTAAAATCAAATATTTAAAGAAAAAAATCATTAGCTCAAAGAGCATCACAGGACCAAAAAAAAACCCACATCATATCAGAAACCAGATCATATGAATTTTAATATTAAAGGTGAAGGAACTAGACATCGTTGTTAGTCCACGGAGGATGTTTCAACAGATTTTAAATGCGTGAAACAGTCACACACTTTCTACAAATCACACTCATCAAATATAGATACACCAGGTCAAACAACACAGAGAAATCATGAGGTAGGCAAACAATCAACATAGAGAAATCCAAATGGAAATCAAATCAAAGTATTTAAAAAGCTATCAAATATATTTTAATTATAAAATAGTCATTCTATTGGGGAAATATAAAACCCCAAATGCAGATGTGCAGATTTTAAATAGAAATACAGGGAAACTAAAAGCAAAAATAGATAATCATATCAGCATAGCTAAAGACTTTACTGCTCAGTAATTGTTAGAATACCTAGAACATTATATCAGTAAGGATCTGGAGGACAGAAATTTTATCAACCAATATTATCAACCAATCTTTAGCAATTGGTATTTATAAAGAAAATTAGCAATCACTAATTATTTTCACAAACTCATAAAATATTCATCAGGGCTGTGATAATCCCTTTCCCTAAGCTAGAAAGATATAGCTACATAACACCCACAATTTAAGAACAGAGATTTATTTGTGGTGGGTTCAGCTAATGGATTACTGGCTCAAAAATAGAACTAAAATGATGGAAGAAAGTGGTTTACTGCTTGGTGGCCACGAAGCAGAGAAAGAGGAGGACCCAAGGACATCAGTAATCCTTGCCAGATCATGGGCCCAAAGATATACACCATCAGATCATGTCAAAAATCATAAATAGCCATGAACTCTTCAACAAGTTCCACCAGTAAGTATGCTGTCGCTATGACCCAAACACCTTTCTAAAGTGCGTACTGTGAAAGCAAGCGATTTGAAAAATATTTTAGATCTAAAACATAATGGTAAGCCACATATTTGGACATAAATTAATCATCTTGAATGGTAAAATTCCAAAATTTAGGAATGTGTTTCTAAATTACCTATGAATTAAAGAAAACAATTCAAAGATATCAGAAAATGTTATCCAATTATTGAAGAAGCACAATGTATAAATTTCTTTTTTTAAACTTTATTTATTTTATATTATAGCTGGCTCAGCATGCCCTGGGAGTGGGGCTGGCGCAGCATGTGGTGCCGGGGATGAAACTGCAGTCCCTGCACTTGCCTAAGTTTGTCTAAGCAGGCGCTTTAGACCCCTGAGCGATCTCACCAGCCCCTATTTCTGATATTTTTTATGGATATTTTCAGAGCAACTCAGCACTCAGTTGTTTAGTGCAAAGGTGATTATCCTCTTCTATTTGGGTGAGAAGGGCCAAATCTTGGTGAAAATAAAGGAATTTTTCCCTGTTCCCCTTTTATGTTTGCTACCCTACTACTTCAGCTAAGATATCTTACCATATTTTCTCTTGACCCTGAAGCAGTGGCTTGCCTGATGTCTGCATTTTGCAGACATCAGAATTGAACTGAATCACCCAGCCAAATTCCTGGAATCTTTGAATGTTCCACTTGAGATAGTCTCTATCTCTGTCTCTGTCTCTGTCGCTCTTTGTCTCTCTCTCTGTGTCTCTGTGTGTCTCTCTCTCCTCATCCTCCTTTTCTCCCTCATCCTCTCTCTCTTTGTCACTCTCTCTGCTTTCTCCCTTTCTCTGCCTCTCAGTTTCTCTGTTTCTCATTTTCTCTGTGTCTCTATGTCTCTGTCTGTCTGTCTCTGTCTCTCTCTCTGTCTGTCTCTCTTTATCTCTCTCACCCTCCCTCTATACTTGAATTCTATGACTTTTTAGGAAAAAAATGTATGAAGTCAGTATTACAAGTTTGCCTTTCACAAAGCTAGTGAATTCTAAATTATTAAATCCAAGTTAAGAAGAAACAGATGAAATATGTCTTTCTTAGGATGTATAAAGTCACAAGACAATTTCTCTCCCAAATATCAAAGAAAACAAATACATACATTAGATTTTATATAATCTATAGATAGATAGCTATACAGATATGTAAAGTTATATTATGTAGATATATTTATATGTATATGTATTACGAATACATGTGCAGATAGATGTTTCATGAAGAGAAGCCATTAGTTACTACTTTGATCATTGCAAACACACAAGCAGACTAAAAACAGTCACAGACAGAGCAAAGAAACACAAACTTAACATTGAATGTAACTGAAAAACCTCTACAGACTGTGATATCCTGCAAAGTAAATTTATTCTTAGAAATCAACTTCTCCAGAATGTTTCTGGATGCTTTTAAAAGAAACTGGGTCTATGTAGGAACATTGAAAAAGACTGACACTAAATTCTTTATTCTCACATAAAACCTAAATTGCCTTCCCTTTACTGTCTGC
The DNA here is from genome assembly GCA_004027025.1 of Myocastor coypus. NCBI lineage: Eukaryota > Metazoa > Chordata > Mammalia > Rodentia > Myocastoridae > Myocastor > Myocastor coypus. Next base: position 627 of record PVJA010007188.1, on the reverse strand, counting down.
ATTTTTATCAGACTTCTGGGCTTCTGCACTCCTGTCAATATTGCCTGAAAACTCTGCCTACAACAATCTAGGGTTCCTCTAGCCAACATATCTCAGCTTCCCAAATGCTTCCAGCAAACCAATTCCAAAAGCTTTTAGGCCACATAATCAGGCATAACCTACTGTATAAATTTATACACCTTTTTCATTGCTGCAGCACATTGTCCAGCACCCCACAATTTAAAGGAGGAAATTTATAATTTTGATACTGGTTTTGGGTATTCAGTGCCCTGGTCAGATAGTTGAGAGAAGGGCACAGAGAAGGGAGTGGCTAACCCAAGGTCTGCCAGGAAACAGAGAGCAGGGATAGCCATGGAGCACAATGTGCCTTCTGAAGGAGTGCACACATCCAACTCCTAACAGCATTTGAAGCTACAAACTCTGCAAGGGCTAACTTCACCAATTAGAGCATTACCCTGTAACCCAGCCAGATTCCAAAAGATGTGTCTCTGAACACATGAGACTGTTAAGAGGCATTCTGGATCTAAACTCTAACATTTGACCTATTTTATTAATTGGCCTTCAAATGTTCAACTAGTCTTCTATTCCTGAAATAAATCATACTTGGTTATAATATAGACATATTCT
>PVJA010007187.1:55484-69704 GCA_004027025.1 Myocastor coypus | reverse complement strand
GAAGGAAGGAAGGAAGGAAGGAAGGAAGGAAGAAAGAAAGAAAGAAAGAAAAAAGAAAGAAAAATGATATTACAGTATTTTAATCATATAAAAAAGTAATTAAAATATGTTGGGTGATGTATAAAGAAGAGATATTACAAATGGGTGGTGTTAATTAAAACAACTATGATTTTCTAAAATTTCTTCAATCATTTGTTTGGTTATTTGTTTATTTATTTATTTGATGCATCATCTCACTATAAAGGACAGACCCATAGTGATCCTCCTGCTTCAAGCTCTGCAGTGCAGGGATTACAGGCATACATCACCACACCAGTTTCAGTGACTAGCATAGCACACCAGGCAGGTACTTAGACCTGAGGGCTGCCAACCCAGCCGTACCTATATTTTTCTAGACTTTGTAATGCCTTCCTTATTTGTCAAACTATGAAAATTCATCATTTGTTAGATTTTTTTCTTGTTTTAATTAAATATTTCTTTTGGTACCCAATGTTGTATTTTATTTATTTATTTACTTACTTATTTACTTATTTTTGTTATACCAGGGATGGAACTCAGGACCTTGCTGACTATATCCCCAGCCCCAGAATTCTGTATTTAATGAGGATGTTTCAAGATGGTGTGACCCTCCAGCTCCATCAATCTTGGCCGTACCTCTTATTCTCATCCGTCAAACCCACAGCTGTCCACAGTACAACCACCACCTTGTGGCCAGGTGCATGGCAGGCACTGTCACCTTCAGAGATTGCTGACCTGAGCATGGAACCAAATCCAAGAACCCACAGAGCAGCAGGAGAAACAGGGGCTCTGGGAGAGAGACCCTGTTGGAGACAGAGGGTAAGGAGAATTGACCAGGTGATGCTGTGCATAGGAAAGTGTGTGTTTCATGGCCCTGGAGATGAGGGCATCTACAGATCGTGAAGGCCTTCTGTGGTGAAATGTGCCACTTATATACTCTCATAAAATAGGCTTAAACTGTTTGAATTCTCACTGTAGACAGATCACAGGGAATACAAGAACAAGAAAGAACCTTAGGAATTCTATAAACACAATTTCATTTCACTGTAGCATGATCTTAACTTCTCCAAGGCCACAGTGATCACTGGAGACAAAGCTGACTTAATTAAATATAACCCATAGAATGGTCTTGGCTGAAGAGACAGCTCGGTGATCTACGTGCCTGCCTGGTAAGTGCAAGACCTGGGTTCAATCCCTGATACCGCATGCCATGTCAGCCCAGGAACAGCTCCATGTCAACTGCTGAAATAAGGCCTAGTGGTACAGGTCTGTGACCCAGCACTGGGGAGGCAGGGACAAGAGGACCACTACAAGACTGAGCTCAGTAGCAAGACACTCTAATAAATAAATAAACAGACTTTTTAAATTAATTAAGTTTGCTGGTACATTTAAGGATACATAATGTTCACATTCATCATAAGCAATTTCTTCTGTACATAGTATAACCAGATTCTTTTTTCCCTCTCTCTTCTCTTTAACCCTCCCCATTTACAAAGGCTCTGCTTCCATTCTTTTCTTTTCCCTTCCTTTCTTTCACTTTCCCACTGCCCTAGTTCCCTCTTTGAACATCCTCTTCCCATTTCATAATATCTACTACGCATTTTATTTCTTAAACTTCAGTTTCTTTTTTTTTTTAAAGCTTCAGTTTCTTACGCCAGAGAAATAATGCAGTAGTTGCACATGCATGTCCAATTTATTTCACTTAGTATGGTCTAAAAGTCCATCCATTTACCTGGAAATGGCTCAAGAATATCATTCATGTCAGAGTAGTACTCCATTGTGCCAAAAACCTCCATCTTCTTCATCGATTCATCAGTAGGTGAGCCTTTAGGCTGCTTCCCATGTTCAGCTATTACAAACTGCTGTAAACGTGCCTGTTCATGCGTTGATGTGGTATAATGCTTTAATTCTATGGGTAGTTACCACGAGGGGAATAGACATTCCCATATGGGCCAGACCTCAAGACGAAAGAGGAAACATACAGCTACACACTCTCCTAGGGATGGGCATCAGAGTTTGATATTCTAAATAGGTATCAATCACCTTGAAAGAGCCCAAATCAGTCACTAACCCCATCCCCAACAAGAAGAGATCCTGTCCATTCATGGTTTTACTCTAAAAGCCCTTTGAAGAGACAGCCTCCAGGGAACAACCCACTGGGGTCTTTCTTGTCTCCCTCTCTCAGACAGAAGCTTTCTCTCCCCGGGAAAATATATTCTGCTCATAACCTCCATTTGTTCCTAAAATTTATTCTTCGATTTTAGCAAATCCAAACTCATGCCAGGTAACTTTCAAATTGGGAGTTTCACTTTTTCCTGTATATCATTTGGATATCATCCACCGGGAACATTTGTTCTCCGTGTCACTATCTCCCCAGATCTTGGGCACTCTTTTCAGTGTAAAATGAGTATGAGGCTAGTCTGTACTATGCAGTGAGATCCTGTTTCGAAAACAAAACAACACACCCCTACAACTACAGCCTCCTTTAGGCCTAGCTATTCCCCTTCTTGGTAAACAAATAAACTTTTTAAATAGTCTTTTTTGTGACTAAAGCAGTGGGAGAAGACAACTGTTATGAAAAACTTGCCATGTACATGATACTTAGGAATATCAAAAATTTACATATGAGCATATACACACATATGTACTCATATTATTTAACATGCATATACAATACATAGTAGTTACCTACTAACATTACCGAAGTGTGGGCCAGAGAGATAGCTCAGCAGTCTAAAGCATCTGCTTAGGCAAGCTCAGGCAGGTACAAGGGACTGCAGTTCAATCCCCAACACCACATCTCATGCCAGCCCCTGTCCTCAGGGTGGGCTGAGCCAGACAAAAACACTTAAAAAAATTACCTAATTATAATAAAAATAAATAAGAAAATATTAAAAATCAATGTAAGAATTTTTTAATTTTTTTAAACTTTACTTATCTATTTACGTTATGGCTGGCTCAGTCTGCCCTGGAGGTGGGGCTGGTGCAGCATGTGGTGCTAGGGATCGAACCATGGTCTCTGCAGTTGCCTAAGTTTGCCTAAGTAGGTGCTCTAGACTACTGAGATATCTCACTGTCCCTTTAAGAATATTTTAATATTCATCAGAAAATTTCAAGTACTGGTGATGCAATAATTGTTAATGCTAGGACTAATAGGAAAAGTAGCTTTGCCTATGAAAAAATATTCACATGATTGAATTGGACAATTCATTCACATTTCCTAATTTTTATGTTTGTGAATATTGTATTTCTTTTGCAACTCAAATTATTTTAAATAAATTTCAAGAAATACAATATCTAATGTATATTATATGATATATACCTAGAATGCAGAGATAGGTAGAAAGATAGATAGATAGATAGATAGATAGATAGATAGATAGATAGATAGACAGATAGGCAGACAAACAGATAGGCAGACAGACAGACAGATATAGATATAGATTTGTTGGTGGCCAGTAGCTTCCATACTTTTATTAGCACAGCAGGCTGCTGCTTGGGTAACCTTGGTCACAGAGATTGCTGCACACGCATTTTCAATTTTTCCTCTAAGGGTCATCAGCATAGTGAGTTCTCTGTGATATACAGCATCCTCTAGATTCACCCCTACAAAACTAACACCATCTTTTGAAAAAAATAAATAAATAAATAAACACTCCTTTTTCTTTACTTAAAATGTGTATACCTCCAAGTACCTGGCTGGCAAGTGCAAGGTCATGTGTTCAAACTAAGGTCCCACAAAATGAATAAATGTGTACATCTTTTGGCGCTCCCTCTCTTCTCTCTCTCTCTCTCTCTCTCTCTCTCTCTCTCTCTCTCTCTCGCTCTCTCTCTCTCTCTCTTCTCTATCTCTAGCATCTCTACCCCTATCTCTGTCTCTATCTCAATATAGAGATATGTCAGAAATATCTCTACAGAAATATATCATAGGGATACCACATAAGCATATGCCACAGAAATAGAGGCATTAAATAAAAATAAGGAGTTCAACAATGAAGAAGTCAAAGACAACAAGAAGGTAATTAATGTAAATTGCCCCTATCCTTATAGCAACATGAATGGCTTGATACTCCTCTGGGCTCATGAGAGCACTGTGCCTTCGAGCTAATCCACCGAAAACCAAACTTCAAAACTCGAAAGGGATTTACCTTCCTTCATCTAAATTAAAACAACTGAAAAGCACAGATTAAAACACAAAAGAGGTCGCAGACATTTCAACATCATTCCGCCCTACCTCCCCTCCTTCCTATCCCTTCATGCCCACCCCACACCCACCCCCCAAAAAGCTTAAAACTCAGTGTTGAAATAGAATCCGGAGTACATTAGCCTTCTTGTAATTTCAGAGCTGTCTTCGAGTCAGGGGGACCTCAAAAGAGGATTAGGTTTTCTTCCTTTTTGGTTGTTGTTGTGTTGCATGCTGCTCATTTTTGGGGTTTTGAAAACGAAAGCAAGAATAGGTGGCTGGATGGACAGACAGAAAATTGCTTGAAGCAGATTATTAGTAGCTTAAGGAGTAATCTTTTAAGTGTATTGCCAAACATACCACAAAGGGAACTGAAATAGCTCTCGAGTGAAAAAAGCTGACATGATGTGGTAACGGCACACCTCAAACTGTTTTTCGGAGACTTTAAAATGTTACTTTCATCTCTTTAAAAGATGCACACAGTCAGGTTTGGAGTCTCTTTATTGTGGGGGTTCTTGTTTTTTCAACTGTTGCCAGAATTGTTAGAATATTTTATATTACAATGGGAAAATACCCCCATAATCCACTGGAATTATAGTAAATAAAGCCATTTCAGCTGAGTTTTTCTTTGTTTTCTAAACCAGAGGAGAGTGAGTGTGTGAGTATGGGAACTGTTGCATTAGGCACGCCAGCCTGTGCAACTGAGATTTCAAGGCAAGCAACCCTCCACCAAAGAACACACTTGTGTTCAAAGCTTCACTAATAAAAATCTCCATATAAATGTCAGAACACTAGCAAAGCAATAAACAAGTGCCTTTTCCAAAACCTCATTTGGGAAATAGATATGATTGTTGTTATTGCTGGGAAATAGCAGAAACAACAGAAAATACATTGATTTAGATTTTTAAAAGCATGACAAATTTTGTGTACATGTATTTCAAAAGATATAAGGAAATAATTTTTATATACTTCATTCTCTTTTCATTTCTTTCATTCAATCTCTTTCTACATCTGTGACATGAGTAAAAGGAGTATTACAAAAATTAAGCTGCCACATATTTTTAGTTAATGTATACTTACTGTCAAGAAAAGTCAGGTAATGTCAATATATACTTCTGAAAATGAAATTTCCTTGGCCCTATGCCACTTAACAGATGTTAATGTATATGTTTCCTATGTTTGTATTATATATTAAATTATATAATTTATTTGTAGCCATATACAACACCTCCTAACTTGCAAGTTTTGCTTTGTCTTTACTTTTGCTATCCTGGGAATGGAACCCAGGGGTATTCTATAACTGAACTACATCCACAGCTCTTTTATTTTTTGTTCTGGATTAGCATCTAAGTTGCCCAAGGTCTAAATTACCCAGATTGGCATCAGATTTGCTGCCCTCCTGCCTCAGCTGCCAACTACTTGAGATTATAGTAAAATTTTTCAAACTTTTCAATATTTTCAAAATTTTGAAACAGTATTGTAAGAAAGCCATGTCACAAAGAAGCTAAACCTTTATTGTGGGGCAGGGAGGAGAGAGGCCACTCCAGTCCAAAGTATGCAGAAGTCAAGCATGGTTTTACATTCTTCTAAGCAATCATTGTGGAAATGAAATTAATATAATGTACCAAGTAAGAAACATAGGGACTACTAAATCAGAAAATCTAAAAAAGGAACATAAATTAAATTACTGTTATATTAATATCCCTAGCCAGTAAAGAATCCAGATACATACATATAATAAAGTTCTCAGAAGTTTTGCCAGATATGCTCCCGTTCACAGCTTGTCACAATAGCATTATAAATGCTAGCATATATTTTATTGATTTTTTGGTTCATTGTTTTAAATGTATCTCTGTTTTAAAGTCTTAGAATTCTGGAGCTGGGGAGTACAATGAGGTACATTGTTTGCTATCACAAGTTCTCAACTCTTTCTGGTTTGGCTTTCATTTATACCAACTTGAGTATGACATAAATTGACAATTGTATTACTTGTCTATATGTCATTGATATGGCAGCAGCAGTAAATGGGCTTCCCAGTTACTCTGGGTGCTTTAGCCTGGATTTGCACTCTATCAGCAGCCCAAGCAAATGACTGGAGCTGGTCTGGATGTGTTAGCATGGCTCACTGAGATCCTAACTCTTCGCAGCTTTTGAGGATACTGATCAGAGATTAAGGAGCTGTTTCCCTGGAGCAGGGAGAAGTCACCCTTAACTTGCAGTATTTGCCAGTTCCTTTGGGGTAAATGGGCCAACTCTGGCCATTTAAAGATATCCACAGAATGTTATTGACTCCAAAGTTGGAAAGAGGCCAGAAGCCTCTCCAAGCTTTCTCCAGGATAATATTTCACAGAGATCGGAATGCTATAGGTGAAATGTAGACACCCAAACTGTTAGCCCTGAATGGCTTATGATTATCAGAAAAAAAATTAATGCACCCCAGCTGCCCCTTCTCTCTTACCACAGTACCAGTCTCTGCCTTTGAAATCTCAGGCTAAATAATCAACCAAAGTGGAGACTTAACGCCTCTTGCACTGAACTCATGAGTTTAAAGACCCAGGTCCTCTCTTTGCTTCACACACATGACAATCCTGTGGTCTAGAAAACAATGAAGGAAAAGAAAAAAAAAAAAAAAAAAAACCTGTTCTTTACCTGTTCTTTAGAACCAAAGTTCTTTCCTGGCACTAGGGCTACAGTCAAAGAGAAAGCAGAACAGCTCTACTCACTCCCAAGATGCATTTCCCACACACAGAGTACACTGCGCAGAGCCTTCCACCCAAGTCCCTTTACCCCACCCAACTTCTGGAATCCCCACAAGGCTTTACAGCAAGTGCCTGCCACAGAGAGATGACATATGCATGGTGGCTGAAAACCTGAGTATTCATGTCCTCATCTCATCTTTTATAGACAGCCCCTTAGAAGAAAGTATCCCTAATACAAGTGTCCCTAGTCCTCAACTCCTATGTAGTAGGGAAGTTATTGTTAGAGAGCAATATAGTGGTAATAGTCTCAATGCAGGAGCAAAATAATCAAGCAACTTGTTAAAATGTTAAGGGAAAATATTGTACTTCTAAACATATTGCTAATAATTATTACCTCTGAGCGGTAATTGTTTCTCCAAAATTTCAGACCAGCTTCACCCAAAAGGGTGTGTAGATGTACCAGAAGGCCAAGTGAACAACTGAAAAAACAGTCTGAGATAAAAGCAGCTGGCTCAGAATCGCCCTCAACAAATACAATGTGTTTACTCTTTGCTCTCCCAATATTTCCCCAGCATTTTCTCTCTTCACTAGCAGAACAATCACATATCACCACTGACTTATTTCTACTAGGAATCTCATGCCCACTAGAAAGCCAGATAGCAGCCAGCCTTACATAAGCACAGATCTGTTACAGTGATGTACAAAATAAAGATACTGATGAGGGACCAATTCACTAGCTTCCTGTTTTTCCTGAACCACTATAAACTGGTACCAGGTTATATCCTTTCTTATTTTTCAATCTGTATAACAATTAGTATTTCCCATTATTTTCTTTGGAAATACACTGGTTGAAATTGTATTCCAAGTGGGCCTTTCCCTAGCTAGTTTAACTTTTATTCAGAGATGTGTATGGTAGTTGCATATACAATGTGTGAACAAAATGTGCAGTGCATGTTTGATTTTAAAATGTTATTATAGTAAAAGACACATTGCCATGAATCCTCCCAAAATGTGTCTTTTACTGTATTAAGTATTTATCGAGGGAATGTTTACTCAGTTCATGTATAAATGAGTGAATGAATGGTATGAGATCAAAATTGCTATTTTGAAATCTGAATATAGATTGATATCAAATATAGTTGAAAAATATATACTCAGGGTACATCTTACTGCTAACTTAAAAGCTGGCTACATTTCACATAATTTCATTGAGCTCTGTTAGAAACCAGAAAATATAAAGCTGTTCATTCTTCAATTTCCAAACCATGTCTTCCTGAATTTTGTCTTTATAGTACTCACAGCAGGACCAAGTTCCGTTTTCCTTGATGAGCTTAGTCAAATAAGCTTTAAAAAACCTTCATTGGACCTGTTTTCCTTACCATGCCCTTTTTTTTCCCCCCACATCTGCTAACTTCCTTCAGTATCAAGTTTCCAACAGAATCCTAGAGGTCAGTTTCCCAGATGCTCCAAAATCCCCAAATCACCTGCAGAGGTCCTTCCAATCCATGAAATTCCATAGGAAAGATCTCATCACCAAAGGGAATCCAACATTTCATAGGGAAGGAGAAAACTACAGCACTCCTGGCTAGTAGGAGTTATATTACAAACATTTTTCCTTCTTTTGGTTTCAGAAATCAATCTCTCAAATATAAAAAGCTAAATCCGACTCAAATCAATTTAGTTTTCTAGACCTGTAACATCTATACTGTTATGATTTCTTCTTTCGATAGATACAGCACCAAGCCACTGTCATATCCGCCAACTAAAAACTTGAATAGAAAATAAAATTCAACTTGTCAATTAAAAACACTTTCACTGTGTCAAAAGAATAATATTAAACAAGAAACTCTCCAATAGCAAACACTTGCTGAGGAATCAAAATTGAGTTTTCTCTTTGTTTTTGCCTCCAGCTTTAGATTTTTTTTTTTTTTCCCCCAGTGGTATTGGTGCCCTTAGGTGACCTGTTGGCTTACAAATCAACCTGCCTGCAAAATCTCCAGTGTAACAATAGTAGAGTTTAAATCACTTTACACAGCTACTCCTGATGACAGGGCAGCCAGCAGGGTGGGACAAGTGTACAGTCAGATTAATAAGGGGTTTAATCCTTTACTTCCCGAATATTAATATAATGCAGCAGTTTCTCTTTCCACAGGGTGCAATTAATAACCATTCCTCACTCAATCAGGAGAGACACAACACTAGCATTAGGCAACATTTCTGCAACAGCTGAGTCATCCCTTTCAATTTGGTGTCAATTAGGCTAATTAGTGGTTAGTGGCTCAGACTGCCCTTCAATCATGTGGAAACGGCTCCCCCCACACATGGCAGGCACTGCACTGAGATCTCCTTACATACTGACAATAAATAGGTTGAGTGCTAAAACACACACCGCAGCCTGGAAGCAAAGCATTTGATAGGCTGCAGGGCTTAACCACTCTGTCACAAAGCACAGGGGCTGTCAGCCCCCTACTAGTTCTGTGGCCACTTGTCAGCCACCACAGTAGGGGAACAATTTGTGGCCCACTGATACAACTGAACCCCATTATCTTTTCATCTCTCCAGCTAGGTGGTCGGCCTACACGTCCCCCAGGCATCTGTACCTGTTAAAACATTCTCCTTTTTTGGCTGTAGTTCTAAACCCAGGCAGAGGGGATTAGAGACCTGGTTTTTAATTGTGCTTGCCTTTTTCTTTTGCAAATGGCAATCATTCTGTAGCACCTTTTGTGATAGGAAAATGAAAGCTGGATTAAAGCATAGTTTTGATTCCTCAGCAGTGCTTTGCGCCTGTCGGGCACCTCGCTTAAACCCCTGGGTGTGCGCAGGGCCTCAGAGCTTTGGCAGGAGGTGACTGCTGAGTAACTTCAGAGCAAGCCTGGGTTCCTCTCCCAAAGATCACCAGGAACAAGTTTCTGGACATAATTCAAAGAATAAATTGACACTGTTCACTTAGTGACCAAGCACAAGTCTTGAAAGTTTTGACAGATGAATGACTTTCCTAAAGAGATTCAAATAATCAAATAATGAAGCCTAGATGAATTATAGAAAAATGTAACAGATGACTCTACACATTTTATTTGTAAAATACCTCTTTCAGATTAAAACTATTTTTAAAAATTGTAATGCATGCTGCTACGCCTTAAAATGAGAAAATTTGAACTGAAATAACTTCATAATGTAACCTATCTTAATAGATGAGATGTTTGAGAAAAAAATGCTTTGTTCATTTGTTTACATTATCAAGTTATGAATCTAAGAAACTGAATCTTTTATGTAATAATTGCAATTGTAATAATAATCTTTTATGTAATAATTATGTAATAATTGGTGGACTTTTGCTTAAGGTAGTTCAAAAGGAAGTTCAAGGATTCAGTGTAAAATCAGAGACTTTATTAATACAATATTAATAATGGTATAAAACAATAGTAAATTGAATCCCATGGCAGAGCCTAAGTAAAAAGTATAGTCAAACTACCTAACTTGACATAGAAATATACATATAAAGCATGCTTCTATTATATCTGTGACACAAATATGAGTGAAACATTTTCATTTTATTTACATGTCTATAATCTATATAATTTATTTAAGATAGGCATATGTCACATGGGTTTCAGTTCTATTTTAAATGTGTATTTGAATGTATGTTGTATAAGCAAATTACAAGGAAAGAACTTAAAGTATTTTGAGGTTTTAAAATGTGACATCAACTATAGCTGTAGAGAAATGTTGCCAGAAAATCTAATAAATGAAAAGATCTATCTGACTCAACATTGGTTCAATACATTTAATATGTGTGGAACCATCCTACAATTCTGTTAACATCTTTTAAAATTTATTTTATCACACGTTTCCTTTTAAAATCTGTCATCAGAATTTTAAAATAGTGAATGACGTTTTATGTTAGCAGCATAAGCTTCTGGCAATATCTAAGTATTTGTGGTCTGTTGCTGAGCTCCTATTCAGTGGAATGGGAATGAGCAGCAATAGCCACATGAGAATGCATTTATATATACGTCGAGATAAGGATCGGGAACCTTTAAGTCTTTCTTCTGTTTATCTACTTATTTATTAATAGTAACACCCACTCTTAGGTATTTTCTCCTATGTGTAATATAATACTTTTAGTATTTTTTAGTAATAAGAATTATATAAAAACTACAAAGTTGACAGCATATGGAATAAAATATTAAAATATGCGCTATGTCAAAAGTAAGTTAACGTCTAAAAGGTCTTGAAGAAGCAAGATAACTCGCAGTACTATGCTCACACTTAGTTAGCTAACACTTCCGAAACTCTAAAGCTTCATCATTTTTCTTTCCATGGTGCTTCCCTAGCAGGCAATACATACCTCTAAACTGCAGACTCCATCAATGAAAACAGTGCCCCAAACAGCATGGTATGATTTGGAAAAGTCTCTTTCATAGTTGAAAGATAATTTTGCCTATATATCTGTTTTATACTGCTTGTTAAGTAAATAAATTTCATAGGAATAACGTCATAAACTGCCATAATGGGCATCAATGAGCAAATTACATTCTGCAGGTCCACATCACCCAAGTCATTTTCAAAACATAAAACAAAATGGGGAAATTACAACGTACAAGTCAGACCAGAGACTTCAGTCATAGAAGATGAGCACCTGTAGAATTTTATAGAAAACAGACAATACGGATTATGAAAGCTTTTTGTAGCAACCCGGTTATTTCATCTGTTGGAAAGGTTAAGATCTCACAGTCCAATATGGAAGTCCCTGGCCATATGTGATTATTAAGTCTTTCAAATTGGACCAATACGAACTGAATGGGCTGTAAGTGGAAAACACTGTGGATTGCAAAGATTCAGTATAAAAAATTATGAAATGGTTCTTAATAGCTCATTCTACAGATGATGTGTTGAAGTGACACATTTAGGCATTCTGCATTACATTATATTAGTAAACTTTATTTCAAGTTTCTTTGTATTTTATATTTCCATTAGAAAATGTAAAAGCATATTTTTTATTATATTTTAATAGACATGCTAGTGTAATTACATTCATGTACATGGCACTAAAGAGTTAACAGCTTCAATCCAAGTTTTGATGTGACTCAAAATACCTTCAGCAGGAACAATGAGTATTTCTACTTCTACTAGAATGATAACATTGGCCAAAAGAAAAACATTTGAAGTTGCACAAACCCCAAAATCATTTAAAAAAAGATTAAAAAAAACATGGTAAACTACATAAAATAGGTAAGTTGAGCAACATTTCACTGGTCAAGTCATTCAAATATACAAACCATTTGTTCTTACAGAGGTATCGCAATTTTTAAAAATTTCAAACAACTGAATTCCTTCAACCAGGGAACATTTCACATTTCAGTCATCCTCTCTCACATATGGTTGGAAATTATTGTGAGCAGCTGCTAGGATAGCAAATTCAAAGCTGTCGGAGTAAAAATGTGTGTTAAGTAATAACAGTTAATAATTTTTTAAAGCAATACATTCATTACATCAAAAATCATTATGACCAGGGGCTGGGGAAATAGTTCAGTAGAATAAGTGCTTGCCTGGCAAGTGCAAGGGCCTGACTTCAATTCCTAGTCCCACAAAAAAAAGAGAAAAAATCAGTATGACCATGGCTATTTCATTGACCAGTCTAGTGGCATATAATGTTATCAAAATAAATACTGAAAGCTAACATTTTTAAATAGTCAGTGAGCTGTCTGACATAACATTACACAACCATTCATGTATCCAAAGAACTAACTGTAACCAAATTTGATGTTAAATAACTTGGGAAAAAAAAAAAAAACAACAGAGAATCCATCAGAAATAAAGCCAAGTTCCATAGCCTAGGCTGACCTTCCATTCAACAGCAAGCTTCGCACCTTCTTCCTCTGCCTCCTGATTTGTCACATAAAGTTCTTTTCACATGGCATGAGACGCAATCCCCAGCCAACCAGAAGATTGGTGAACCTGTTCTAACTGCTTTTACAATAGCATGGAGCAGAACTTGAATTACCAATCCGCCAGAGAATGCTAATGCAATTATGAGTGTTTACGTGCACCATGTGTTTCTCACTGAGCCCCCGCTGTGTCAGGATAAACCAAAGGGAGCTAATGTTTTATAGATGCTAAGACTCTGTTTGTTTTCAGTAGGGCTAAGTCTCCCAAAGCACTCAGACACACTAATTAAAGTAAACTGCAGAGGCCCATAATAAAATATATGTGTTTGGAGACTGCGAGATGAACCCTACTGGCTTATTAAAAGTCAAAAGAAAAATATACATTATTTATGACTTCAAAGGGACACATTGTGAGCTCTGGTTTATTTAAAGGATTAACTAAGCAGTAGTTATTGGTGACCATCTGAATGGGTCTTCTTTCACAGTTCATTAGTTCCGTTATATATGTGAAAAGCCATCATTGGGGTTCAAATCAAATGTTATTAATCAAATAAATTACAGAGGGTACACCAACATTATTAAATGGAATCTTTGTGAAATCGCTGCTAATAAATCTGGTACCTAATTTTAACAGTTGTTTAGTTGCAACACTGTGATTTAGGTGTCCAAAATGTGTTGTGAGCATTTAACATGCTCGTTATAAATCTGGCCACCCCTGAAACAGGAAGTTGAGAAATACAATTACAAAACAAATAGCTTCATTTTCACAAAATTATTCACTTAATCTGAAAGCCTGGAAACTTTGCAACATTCAGCTTCTGTTTTCAGTACACAACCACAGTAGAAGAAAAGCTAATTGAACATTAAAAAACCCTTTCGTGACCTAAATATTTCTTTGATTTATTAATTGTTTTCAAATCAATCCACATAATCAAAGTTCATTATTGACACTAAAGTCTGAACTAAGGATAATCAAGACATGTCAATAGTCTGAATTTGTTGTCTGAATAATTGGTAATAATGTCAAATAACATCCATTGTTATCTACATTGAGGAAAAGTTTATGTCATGTAACTATTAGTATCTTAAGATTCGGTGTAACTAAGACTCCGCACGTATTCTAGTTTATCATACTAAGAGAATTTGTATCTCACATTTTTCTAGGTCACCTTGAGAATTTCCTGAATGTTTGCTTGTGTTTTTGCTGTTGTTGTTGTTGTTGTTATGGTGGTGGTGGTGGTAGTAGTGGTGGTGGTGCTGGTGGTGCTGATGGTTGTGGTGGTGCTGCTGCTGCTGGTGGTGGTGGTACTGGTGGTGGTGGTGGTACTGCTGCTGGTGGTACTGGATATTGAATCAGGGGTATTCTTCCTGAACTCTGTCCCCAGCCCTTTTTATTTTTATGTTTTATTTCTCTTTCTCTTTCTCTTTCTTT
>PVJA010007187.1:0-55384 GCA_004027025.1 Myocastor coypus | reverse complement strand
CAAATTGACCAGGCTAAGTTTGAATTTACAATCCTTTCACCTCAGTTTCCCTAAGGGCTGGGATTATAGGCACTGAATTAAAAGAAAACAATGCCCCTGCAAATAAGAAAGTTGAGCCTAAGATACTCCTTCGAAATTGTCTAAGAAACAGATACAGTTTTTCTCAACATGGCCAATTCAGATGCTCTGCAATTATGGACCTGATACTGCCTCTCAGTAAGTGAACTGATTTTACACTTCATTTTCTTTCTTCCTCTCTTTCTCCCCTCTCTTTACTCTCCTCTGTTCTCCTCTCTCCTCCTCTCCTCTTCTGTTCTCTCCTCTCCATGTAGCTCTCTCCATCTGGCTTCCATCTCAAATTCGCCCACAGTTATATATGATCACAAGCTTAGGAGAAGAACATAGTAAAACCTCAAACAGAAAACAACATTTTAAATATCACAGGTTACATTTTCAGAGAGCTAAGAACTAATGACAGAATGTTTTTTATTTTCCTAATAAATTAGCTTTGATACTTCTATATAATGCCTTCATTAAGCAATAAAAATACTAAATGGGCTAAACCGAAACTTATCAAAACAATATACAAATTAATTTATTTGAATTAAAATGTAATTTTATTTCTGTTACTTGTGTAGCTTTAGTCCAACAATAAGATTTATGTAAGTTCAATGTTCAAATTTGATTACGTCTTGCAGTAAATTTATATTATAATATTAATGTCACATAAAGTATTAGTGATAGAGTACCCAACTCTGTGAGATGTTTTCCTAAGTGCATATGACAAAGGAAGCAGAACGAAATTTATTTGACTAAGGGCTATTTATCTTTTACTTCACTTTCGTTTCACCCAGTGAGATCCCTGTGCCTACCATCTGCAATGCTAACTTCAGCAGCCTCTCGTTACATATGCAATTCAGGAATTTCCACTAACTTCTAATCCTGTGATGCTTTCTATTTTCTGTTGTTGATAAGATGAGTTAAAGGGGGTCAGGGAAATAGCTCCAGGGCACAAGCGCCTGCCTGGCAAGTCCAAGGTCCTAAGTTCAGTAAAGAGCAGGTTGGGGTAGAACTGGACCGTGGATGTGTAATCTCAGTAAACCTCAGACAAGCTCCTTTAGCTTTGTTTCTTTGAGTGAAATAGTAATCCCTACTCTTTAGTTCCACCAAAATCAAAATATCCTGACTTTGGCTCCAGGTTGAAAACATCTTATAAATGTAATAAAAAATATTCAAGTTACATTTTGATAAAAAAAAAAAAAAGAAAACACAGCTATATTTCTTCTGCATTAACTTTGAGATAGACGTGTTGTTATTACCTTCTTGTAGGCAAGAATATTGAGAAATAGATAGCACAGTTGTCTTTTGTAGCCTTGTACTGCTCGTGAGCAATGAAGCCACCATGTTGATCTTAGCACAGCCCTACCTGAATCTATGGTTCGAAGCCTAATCCTGACAACACGCTGCCTTGCAGGAGCAGGACCCAGCAGCCAGACTTAGGTCTATGAGTACTGTGATCAGCACATTGTACTAAAAAAGCAATTTAGGAATATTTGTAGTAGCTCAAAGAACTTCATTCAGTATCTTGATAATCACATCTATAAAATGACAGTCCCTATCTTAGAAACTACAGGCATCATGATGAGATGAAGAAAGTTTCTTGAACAACAATTTTCCCTGGAATTTTCATTTTCCTTACAGTCTTCAAATCACATGGCCCTTAAGTCCTTCTAAGATACAAGTGTTGGAATTTATATGACCATACCCACTAAAAAAAAGGTTCATGTTTAGATCCAAATCTTTGATATCAGTTTGAGTTTGTCTCTTTCACATGACTGAAGCCGTCCAATTGCATACATTCTGTAAACTGCATTGCTGTGGTGCCCCAAGCCCTCTGCAGTCTGATTCCAAATGTATTCAATGAGTGTCCATTGAACCAACTCCTGTTATGTTGTAGCATTCATATTAAGTCCTACAGAGCTGAGAGTGGACCAGATAGCTCAACGGATTAAAGCACCTGCAAACAGGCTCAGGGGCGGCAAGTTCAATCCCCTGGCCTGCCTTGCAGGCCCTGTCCCTGAGGCACTCTGAAAAAACAATTGAGACTGGGTGTGGTGGTACACGCCTGAATCCCAGCTCTTGGGAGGCTGAAAACAGGAGGATCACTACGAGTCAGATCTAGTAATGAGACCCTGAACACCCTATAGACCCTTCCCTAAAATATAAGAACAAAAATGTTCTTCAGAGCCGGGCGTGGTGGCTCATGCCTGTAATCCCAGCACTCGGGAGGCTGAGGCAGGAGGATTGGTGCGAGTTCGAGACCAGCCTGCGCTACAAAAGTGAGCTCAAGGCCAGCCTCAACTGCATAGCAAAACCCTGTCTCAAAAAGACAAAAAATAAAAAAATAAAAAAAAAATGTTCTTCAGTGCTGTGCATAGGAGAGGTAACGAATAAAGTTATATTAGAAAAATGATGCCTTCTTCATACCATGAAGATGGAAGGCAACTCTGCTAACCACTATACCACCAACACTTCCATCATAACATGAAGATGGATGTCTCACTCAAAATATGAAATATTTTGATTTTTGTGACACATAATTTAAAATGCAAGATGATAAAAAATCAAGGTTATATAAAGAATTACCTCAAAAATCTCTTTAACCCAAAATTAACTGTGAGATTTTTAATTGCTGGCATAATATAGTCTAATTTCTTCCTTATTCAACTTTGAAAACTACGGGAAAATGGGGGAAATATCCCATTGTTCTCTGACATAGGATAATTTAAACCACTTTTAACTTCTAATCCTAAAACTAAAGACAAGCATTTCTTCTAAAAACACTTGTACACAAATACATCGATATTATCAAAGATTCCTAAAAGCTATTTTTTTAGGCTCACAGTGTGGTAGAGGGACTGAAACTTATAAAGATGTAAAGTGAAGGGAGGTGTCTGCTGCTTTTCTATATTTTTCATAATTTGTATAACCTTATTCATCGAGCAGACTTCATGGACATGAGGATGTCTATGTTTCCCAGTTTATCCCCACACCCAAAGACAGTGCCTAGGAAGTATGTGCACTAAGAAAACATGCTAAGTATTTTTATCCAGTTATACATCTCAGTAAGTCCTGCAAGATTTCAGAGAGAAAAAAGATTGTTAGTAGAGGGAGTAATTGAAGAAGACAGTGGAAAGAAAAAAGCTCGTGTGTGTGTGTGTGTGTGTGTGTGTGTGTGTGTGTGTGTGTGTGTTTGAAAGACTTAACAGTCATTAATAAGATTTTAGATATTTCTACCAGTATGATTCTTTTTTAAAAGAAATTAAGTAACAAATATTTAAATAGGGCTGGGGAGATAGCTCAGTGACCTCAGCGTCTGCCTGGTAAGCACAAGGACTCTTCTTCAATCCCTGATACCACATGCCATGCCAGCTGGGAAATCTGAGTATGCCATGCGAGCCACAGAAGTTGGGCATGGTGGTCCACGCCTATAATCCCAGAAATGGAGAGGCTGAGACATGAGGATCACTAGAATCTGAGCTGCATAGCGAGACCCCCATATCAAATAAATGATTAATGGCTCTTGATGTGAGGAATGAGCTGGAATTTCAGTAGGTGGGATTAACAGAGTGTATCTTCCTTCGATCAAGACTGGGGTGCAGTTGGGAGAGAAGGGCAAGGGCCAGACGGGCTGACTAGAGGTGGGTAAGCAAGCACGCAAGAGGGGTAAGAGCTAGCAAGCAAATGGATTCAAGTACAAGCCTGGGGAGGATTTTATAGAGAATAAGGAAGAGAAAGCTAAAATGATCAGATTAAAATTTAGAAAATGCAATTGAGACCGGAGGGTTTTTAATAAGAACTGGAGTGGCATTTTATGAACCTAAATGTTCCAACAAACTTCAGAACAGTTTGTGCACCAAAATAACCGAGGGAGAAAAACTAATTAAAAAATGATCGCAGAAGTCCAAGTAGGAAGTAAATAAAATTTTAAAACCATTTCCGCTGATGAATTTCCACAAGATAGTTCTTTTAGCTCACCAAATTGTTTGTTTTGAGGATGACAGGATTTTTTAGATCATTTTGCAGGGCCCTCTGTGTTCTACGACTTGGGACTTAAAGGACTGAAGACACTGGCTGATCTGGCCCAAACTGCAAAGCTGAGGCTGAGACCAGCCAGAGCTGTGTCTTCTGGCTTCCAATCCCACCTTTCTTTCCATTTTAAATGTGTGCCTTCCTCAAGGAGGGTCTTTAAATTAAAAAGAATTAACAAAGTAGCAAATACAGAATTGGGATCCTTATTGCTATTTCACTAACCAAACAGTAACCTTATTTAATAGATCTTCCCTGCCACACAGACATCCCGCTGAAGCACTGTAATAAATGTAATAAAAGGGAAGATTAGGGCAAACATCGGTGGGAAGACATTAATTAGAGGAGGACCTCTGCAAATCTCAGTTGACTAATCCTCCAACCCTGTAATTCTCATAAGAAAACTGGCAGTCTTGCTTTACTTCTTATCGAAGAGAGTTTCCAGCAAAGAGAGTGGCAGCCAGAAGTAATCAGAATCTCATTAATTTTATTAAATATATTATATAAAGCCCCACAACAAATAATTAAGCCCTATTAAGCAGATACTCAATTGTTCATCTCATCCCTTCTTTTTTATAGAAGTAAATAAAATGACAGCACTTGCAATGAAAATCATGAAGCATCGTTGTTGTTGATGATGATGAGAATACTTTATGTTTGTTGTGGCATTTTTGATACTTTTCAAAGCATGGCTATTGCATCACAATTGCCATTTGTACCCTAATCTATATAACCTGTTAGTGATCACATCATCACTTGCAATAGCTAGACAGATTTTCACCAAATATAGTGCTATGTTCATGATGCCTTGAGCTATAAAACAATGATTGCCTAGCAAGTCCAGTGGAAAGGGTACTAGTAGGAGTATCAAAAGGAAAAACCATCGCCCTTGTCACCATTACCATCATTATCCAGAAGCGCTCAGCCATGGTCAAAACTACCATAGCACATGTAATCTGAACTATATAGGTATGACTCATGAGTACCTTATTAAACGATGACTCAAGGCTTTTATCACCATTAAAATTGTTGAAGTTCTCCAAAATGTTTGTTTTATATTCATGTCACTCAGTGCTGCCTATTAAAATATATATTATTGGCTACTAATAAAATTCATAGGGCTTTTATTTTCTGCTTTTTATTGTACCTCAGTTATAAATGCAACATGTAATTCATCAGTTTCAACATGTTTGGACCTGGCCATTAAACTTATTGCCTAATGTAGTAGGTAGATATGAACCTCCAAAGAGTTATGCCTGAATTCCTGGGACCTGTGAATATTCTCACTTTCATGGCAAAAGGGAGTCTGAAGATGTAAGTAAAATCATAACCTGTGTAAGTGGGAGATGACCCTGGTGAGCACAGGCTGCTCAGATTAGCCATTGAGAATGGAGGCATTTCTTTGTAGTCAGAGAAGTGCTGTGAAGATGTCAGGGACTAGAAACATGGTGAAAAATCAGCATACCTTAGTTAGAGGGAGCTGCAGAAAGCACAGAGAAGGTGTGCAGTCTGTAGGAGCAAAAGTTACCTCAGCTGACACCCAACAAGGATATACAGTCCTCAGTCCTACAACCAGAAATAGCTGAATTTGACCAACAACTTAAATGAATGTGAGAGCAGACCTTGACAGGGCTGCCAGTCAGGAACGAAGCCTGGCCTCAACACTGGTTTTGGCCTGGTGATTCCCTGAGCATGGGGCCCAGCCCAGTCCACCAGAATTTATAAATTCCACAAAGATTGAGGTTGGCACATGGCACACATCTGGAATCCTGGCACTCTGGCAGGCTCATGAGCGAAGATCACAAATTCAGGCCCAACCTGGGCAATCTGAGGATTTAGCAAGACACTACCTCAAAACAGAAAGCAGGAGCGCTCAGGGATGTAGTGCAGTGCAACTAAGTTTAAAGGCCCTGAGTTTAGTCCTCAACACTAAAAAAGAAATTGAAATGGAGAAAGAGGACAAACTACCCTTGTGAAAACTGGTAGAGAAGTGTGCTTTATTTAAAGATGCTACATGCGTGCATTGTGCTTCCTTGTCCCCAATCCCATGTGGTTTGGTTAGAAACATAAGGTAAGGTACAAAGGTACATATATTAGTAAATCAAAACAATAGTAAATCATGTGACAAATAATAAAGACACTTAGATATCACAAAAAGAAGCAGCAATCCTATCTAGGTCATTGAGAGAAAGCTTAAGAGTTAGATTTTTTTTTTTTCCTATGTGAAAGACAATGATTTGCAAAGTATAGCATGCACTGGATTTTCCTAGAATCTCCAGAAGATCTTATTAAAATGATCTCACTCAGAAATTCTCACTCAATAAGTGAGAGACAAAGTTTGATAAGTTCCATTGTCACATTTCCAAGTGGCTCTGATGCTGCAGGTCCTTGGACAGTACATTGAGAATCACTGTTAGATGAAAATGGCTTAAACGAATCCACACACCTTGGCAGTGTGAGCGTTGTGGGGCATCTGTGAGCACCCAACACTAAAGTAGCACTCAGCAAAGATTAATGAGACCATAAATATTCGGGATATATTTGAAATTGGTAAAAGATCTAAAGTAGAAGAGATAATAATATAATGAAGGAAGCCATTGTAATAACCTCAGCAGAAAAGGCTCATTGCAGTGAAGTTGCAGAAATAGAAAAGAGAAAAAAAAGTTCACAAGCCAGCAAAAGATTATGAAGTAAGAAAATATTAGTCCATAGCCACAGCTCAGTTCCCCATCCCGCATGCCAACCTGGTCCTGCTCTGGGGTGCACTGAGCCAGCAATCCCAATCCAGGCGTAGTGATGTATGCCTGTAATCCCAGCACTGGGAAGGCTGAAAACTGCAGGATCCACTATGAGTCTCCACTGGAAAAACTAAAACTCACAATGTAAAGGTCTAAATTTTTTATGTTCTTAATGTACATATATACATTATATATAATATATATTATTCAATTTGTAATTTAAAGTCAGAAAGTTGATTAAAGCTGCAAATGAATGCAAATGTTAAAAATATTCAGATTATTATTAAGAATCATTGAGGTCTAAATAGAATTACTTGAGTCACATTTTCTCACTGTGGTGTTTACTGTGAGCTTAGCACAGGGGGGAACCATGCTTGCACTTTGCCCTCACAGTCTGATAACTCTAGAAAGTTAGAGACACATTCCAATATTAAATCACTGAATGATAAGGTCATATTTGAAGACCTACGTGTCCTCCACCACCTGCCCCCCTCACCAAACTTCACTGTCCTATGACTATGCAGGTTATCTTAGGGCCATGATGTTTCTTGACTTTGAAGAGTACATATATATATATATATATATATATATATATATATATATATATATATACTGAAATTCCTTTAAAGGGTGTTGAAGAGTTGTACAGCTCCTAATTTTATGAAATTTGGTTTTACTAACACTAGAGAAGGATATAAGGACAAGACAAGAAGGAAAAGACAAGATATACAGATGACTCAAATTCCTTGGCCTCTCTAGAGACGTTCGTCGAACCCCCTTTTTCTCTCTCATGCTTTGGGTAAGCCAGAGTTCTCTTCCCAGTCTCCTTTCCATGGACCCTTGGCTGACTTACCCAGCTCCCTGTCTTCCAAGGAGATTGCATGTGAGAGACCTTATCTCCAGCTATGTCACCATGCTATGTGTGCTCATGTTCATTTTCAGAGCTGCCTCTTGAATGTACTTGGATGGGATTAGCCAAGTTGTTCACAGTAGTATGACCCAAGTTGACAAGATGACAGAAGTCAAACAATGATGGAAACATCCTCAAGTGCTTTTGCATAGCCAGATAACCTATGGTCAGAATGCCTTTCTAAACATATCACTGTTTTGTTACAAAAATCCAAATTAAACAGAGGCACAGATTTTTATGATGAGAAAGAATGTAACACATAGCTTAGTTATCTGAAACTTACATGGACCTTAAAATATTTTGTGATAAATAATATATAAGAAGTTTTGAATATAAACAATTAATAGTTATTTAATTCACTTATCTATCAGTATAGAGAATTTAGCATTTTAAGTGTGTGTCTTGTGACCACTTCTAACTCCAAACGTGTGGTTTCTTTCTGATACAAGTTCATGTTCCAGGCCAATAGTTCGACTTCAACTGGGTATCCAAAATCCCAGTTCAACTCTGACATCAACTCCCAGCATTAGTGCAGATGCTCAGAGATCCAGGGTTCAGTCCAGACTGTGCTACTGCAGAGGGCAACAGAGCATAGAGCACCAGCTCCCTAAGCTTCTGCTCACATGAGTAACAACTTGGAATTACTCATTCCCTCCTGCTCTAGTTGACTAACTAGAATGACTCGTGGAACTCAGGAAATCCAGTGCTGTTAGTTTATTACAAATGATAGAAAGAGATACCCAGATAAAGAGGTATACCGGATGGGCCGGGGAGCTTGCTCAATAGAATTAGTGCTTGTTTGGCAAGCAGAAGGTCCTGAGTTCAATCCCTGGCACAGAAAAGAAAACAAAAAAAAAAAAAGGAGCTGTATGGCATATGGTCCAGAAAGTCTCTCGCACAAGGACCTGTGCCCTTCTGAAGTTGCTGTTGCTGTGTTTACCCTTGGGGCACATGTATATGTTCACTAACTCTCCAGCCCCCTGAGCTGTATCATTTAAAGTACCTATGAAGGTTTCACTGTATAGGCTCCATATCATTGGTCACTATTGATTGAATTCAATCTCAGCATCTCTCCACTCCCTTCCCTGGAGTTTTGAGGGCAAGATTCAAGCTAGCCCCTGGCATGTGGTTAGTTTCTCTGCTGCCTAGTCCTCATCCTGAAGAGATCTAGCTTCTCAACCATAGGCCATGCCACTAGCAGACAAATACAGTATGTTCTATAAACTGTAGCATAATCAGTATCAGGAACCACTGAAAAATAGTTTATTTTTATTATATCACAATAAAAAATATACAACATAATCTGTAGACTCAATGCAATTTTAATGAATAATTTGTGAAGGTTGACTAAATGATTCTGAAGAGTATATGGAATGGAAAAAGTGATAGCATGGATGGCAAAATATTGTAGTAGAACAAAACTGGAGGACCAACATACCCGACCTCAAGACTTAATACAAGCTACAATAATGAAGACAGTGTGGTATTGGTGGAAAAATGGACAAACAGATCAATGGAATATATAGAGAGCCCAGAAATAGAATTATATAAATATACTCAACTGGACTTAAACTAAGAAAAAGGACAATAAAATAATTTCAACTAATTATGCTAAAAGAACTGCATATCCACAAACAAAAAGAGATCACAGACACAGATATTGTAATCTTTCACAAAAATTAACTTAAAATTGTTCATAGGCACAAATGGGAAACTGTAAAACTCCTAATGACCTCCTATATGCTTAAACTTTTATATACAATCCTAAGTGTATGCTGCATGAAAGAGATAGATTAAGATTTCATTAAAACTTAAAACTTTTGATTCATGAAATACCATCTCAAGAGGATGAAAAAAAAAAATAAACCATAGGCTGTAAAGAAATATTTTGTAAAGACACATCTGATAAAAATAAAATAAAATAAAAAAATTTTAAAAAGGGGCCCGGTGGGATGGCTCAGTGGTCTAAAGTGCCTGCTTAGGAAAGCTTGGGCGGCTTCAGGGACCGCGGTTGGATCCCCGGCACCACATGCTGCGCCAGCCCTGCCCTCGGGGCGGGCTGAGCCAGCCATAAAAATGAGTGAATAAACAAAGATTCTGAAACAAGAAAAAATAAAATAAAATAAGACACATCTGATAAAAATGTTGTCTAACATGTACCCCCCACAACCTCTTAAAAGACAATAATAAGAAAATAAAAACCAATTTTTATAAAATGGGTCAAATCCTTAATTAACATCTCACCAAAGAAAATACACAAATGGCAATGAAGCTTGTGAAAAGATGCCTTATGTTGCATGTCAGCAGAGAAATTCAACTCAGACCAACCATGAGATGCCACTAACCATATATGAGAAAGATTGAAGTCCAGTAAACTGACAATGCCAAATGCTGATGACAGTGTAGAGCAACAAGAACTCTTTGGTTGCTGGTAGGAATTCAAAATAGCACAGTTTGATTGATTGTTTCAAAACTGAACATAATCTTACCATATGATCAAGTAGTTCCACTCCTTTGCATCTATACCCAAGGGGATGAGTTATATGCCAACACTTGCATACAGATGCTTCTACCAAGTTTGTGTGTCCAAACTTGGAAACACACCACCTCCATTAGGTAGGTACATGGATGAGCTATGGGATGTGCACACGGTGTGAAATGTTATTTAGTGCTGGTAAAGAAATGAGCTTTCAGTTCATGTACAGACATTAAACAGCCTTATATGGACATTGTTAAGTGAAAGAAAGTAACCTAAAAAGGCTGCATGCTATATGCATCCAACTGTATGACATTCCAGAAAAGAGATAGTGGAATAAGTAGGCAAAGCACAAAGGAGATTTAGGAGTTGGAAATTGTGTGATGTTTTAATGTTGACATTGCATGACATCACACTTTTGCCACATGCACGTCATGCTCAATGCCAAAAGTGAACTCTAATGTAAGTTTTAGAATTTGGGTGACAAAGTGCTAATGTTTGCTTGCCAATTATTACATTGTACCACTCTGGTGGCAGATGTTACAATGGCACTCATGCTACCAAAGAAAAACTCCAGCTCCAAGTGTTGATTAGAATATGAAATCATAACCAGGTGCAATGGTGACATTTATTCAATAATTCAGGTAGGCAACCAGGTGCCTCAGAGCCTGAGGCAAAAGCATCACATAGTCAAACTTATCTTGAACCTAGCCTAAGCAACTTAGTGAGACCGTGTGTGTCTGTGTGTGTGTGTGTGCTGTATATAATATATATACAGCTAAGAGCAAACGACTTAGATTCAGTTCCCAGTTGAGAAGGGTATAAGGAAGGAAAAAAGAAAATCAAACAGAAAGTCATAATGCCAAACAAACAATAAATATATACATATGACATATATAAAACATTTTTAATTTTGCACTTACACATAAAATGCTACAAATTGTTACCTCTTAGAGACAGATTGGCTGTGAAAGAACAAATAGGAAAATCCACATTTAAACCTATGTAAGTCCTTTTTGGTTTAAACTTGGATGATGAACAGTGTTCCTACTTTGCTTGTGATGACCAGGCACGTTCACATGTGCATAGACAATTATTTCTGAAAAGTAGTCTTCAGGTATGGGTAAGCAGTGCTCCAAAGCTGTGCACCTGGCTTTCCCCCGTGGCAGGACTGCCTTCTGTATTCTATCCCTGCAAATGTACCACAGATCTTATGGCACTAGTCATGGACAAGTCTTACTTCCTCTCATTGGTTCTCAGGATCACTCCAACACCCTCGGTGGCACAACAGTACAGTTGTCACACAGCACAGCACTTCTCCTCCCCACATTCTTCCCTCAGTGCTCCTTTATCTCCTCCATTCAGCGAGAAGATTTCTGTTGATCTCGGGTCTGCTGCTGCGTGTGATGTATCAAGCAAGTCACTTGGAGTCGCTGAAGTGCATATCCATCAACTGGAATATTGTGACACTAGTGCCCGCCTTCTGCGGTTACTGCCTGGACATTGTCTGTGAAGCATGATATTGAGCTGTCTTGGAAGCCCCACAAATAAGAACTGCCATTATTGCCTTCATTTCTCTGGTTAAATTATCTCCTTCCTAAGGTCCAGAATGTGTGTCTATCAGCTCCAAAGTTTCTAAGCACTTCAGAACTACTCCTTAGGAACCCGGCTGATCCCACCTTTCATCCATGGGTATTAAAGATGCTTACTTTCTATAGGCTCCACATTCCTCAGCCCTAACCATGCAAGTTATGAGGTGGCAGTAGCAGGACACACTCTGTCCCAGCATATGAGAAGTAGAAAACTTATTTCCTAAGGTTATTATGTTCTCATTATTTGATTGTGAAAATTTGTCTTATTTTCTCATAAAATATAGAAGAAAATTTATATCCTAGCCATCAAAATAACTTTGGTTTATTTTGGGTGAGTGTTCTTGCTTTCATCTTGAGTATCAAGAATCAGACATGCAGAAGCATGAAAAAGAACACATCTTTTTTTAGCATACAAAAATGACTTTAGATTATAATAGTCATAAAACATATATTGTTATACTGTTGCTCTAGATAGGGTTAGCAAAGATGTACAGATTATTTTTTTAAAGGACTGTTTACCTAGAACTGCAGTATGTGTGCCATTCCCATTTCTCAGAACAATTCTGGTGACATACAGAAGCAAGCTTGATTTTGATTCTGTAAAGAATAACATTATACCAGGTTATGATAGGCTTAGTGATCCAGAAAATCCTTGCTGCGGCTACAAGAACGATCATATTATTGTGACATTTATTCAATAATTCAGGTAGTCTTACCCCAAACCACTCTAAGCTTACTATACTATTCAAGTGCAATTATTCAGCGCAATGCTGTATCTCAATGCAGCTTTTAATTTTCCTTGTAAATAAATCCAACAATATCATAATCATATAAATCAGAACATTTTGATATTTTAAAAATTCATTGTTAAAATGGGGTTGGCTGTATGGGTGCTATTTTAAAACAAATTTAGATGTAAGTAGGTGTTCAGATCTTACAAGATTGTCACAGCTCATGCACACTTTGAAGACATACCAACAATGCTGCACCCAGATGGCTCCTGTGGGCTCCTCATGGCTCCCGTTCACAGCAGATGCCAGGCCTGTGTGTCGGGTCTCTTCATCGGGCTCCTTATGCTACTGTTGTACGAGTCCTCATCTGTCACAGACATCTAATGCTTCTTCAGGAAATCATGCCCCACTTAATAAATTCAATTTAAGCCCTCTATTCCATTAGCTGCTTTGGAATGTATCTCGCTTAAATATATTTCACATAAAAATCCAAATCAGAGGTATTTTGCTCTCGGAAGAATGTATAAAATTAAAATGGTGTTTTTATTCCTTCCTAGTTCCCCTTACCCCTTATAGATATAATAACCTATTTCTCAAGTAATACGTGTAATTCTGTGACAAATCCACTTTAGCCTTGGTAATGCCCTTCGTTTTGACTTCAAAACATTCATTGGCTCTCATGGATTTGTACTATTTAACACCCAGATAAAGGTAAGCTGCCTTTTTTAATAATGATGGATTACATTTTCTCGTTACATGCTCTTATTCAATTGGATTTTTTCAATTTAAGCACATCTATTCTAGGAGAAAAATGTAATGTCAGTCTGAGAATAATTGTACTTATTAGAAAAGTAAACATAATGAAACATAAGCAACATAAACTTAAATTAGCTGATTAAACTATATAAAAGACTAATATTTTCCACAGAGAAACAATGTTGTCTAGGTGCTATTAGTTTTATCTTTCCCTTGCGTTCTCAATGTAGAAAATGTTATGACTTACACCTTCCCATAAAGAAATAAATATGGACAACACAGGAATCTTTTAAATAAATATATCACTTTGGGCCATAGGTAGTCAAAAAAGATACTACGATATTTTAGTTCAGAGTCTTTTCCAACATTTCCTAGGCTAAAAAAAGTATTGTTTTTACAGATGTTCTTAATGATTACCAGTTCCAGCCTAAGCCTAATTTGTTATACATTCTATAAAGGGTGAGAATTCAGCAGTTCAAAGTTTCTTCTACAAAATATAATACACATTTAAAAAGGAGGAAATGCTCAATGTTTTAATATGGTCAGCCTAAATTTGATATGTGTATCAATTTATTATAGTGCACTCCACAAGGAAATACAACTACTATGTCTTTTACATCTTTTTAACATTAAAAAACCTCAAGTTTTCCAAATGCATTAGTTTTAACTTTTTGATGCTATTACCAAATCCATTCAATTTATTTGATCATGTAGAACTCATGTGAGTACAAATTAGAATACTTTATTGAGACCTCTATCATTCAGTTTAAAACCATGAACAACGTATATTTATATTGATGTGAAAATTTTAAATTGTTCATTTTTAAGTAATTATATTATTAGTTTTCTTCCAATTTGACAAAGTCAGTATGAGTCAAAATAATAAATTACAATCCCAAGTTCTAATAATAATAATAATAATATAAAATAAGCTATGATCAATATGTCACACCCAACCATCTCTTCACTTACGCTTTTCCTAAGCCTCATAAACACTCTGGAAGATGAGTCAGGAAAACCCACTTGGCTGGGGAGATAGCTCAGTGGAATAAGCTCCTGCCTGGTAAGCTCAAGGTCCTGAGTTCAATCTCTGGTACCACAAAATAAAGAAAGAAAGAAAAAATACACTAATCCTTTCTCTAGATGGGGATACTAAGGCTCAGAATTATAAAACATCTTTCCCTGAGCTCGACAACTAACTAGTTTTTAAAGTAGTCTTCCACACGTGGTTGAGCTGATTCTAAACACATAATCAGTCCTGGGTGCACAGAACCTCTCACATCCCTGGTACCCAGTGCTGAAATTCAAACCCAAGTGTTACTCTTGCTCAACATCCAGTGCTATATCTAACATCTAGTGTACATTTAGTAAATGTTCAATGAATGAATGAATTTGAAATTTACTATCGATTATTGACAGCCGACATACAAAATAACAAAGGTATAAATTAGTGGCAGAGTCTCCTTAAAATCACATCTGAAACTTTTTTGAAAATCAGTGTAAATTACTCACATTTTAAAGTACTAGAATTCGTGTCTCTGAAGAATTAGGCATATTCATGTCTTCCCCTGTAATCATTCAACTTCAGACTTTAATATGTTCTGTTAATGAAACATTCCCCTTTTGCAAATGAGATTTAGACAGGCTGACTCACATACATTGTTTTTTTGAAGATGCCAATGTTTGGGTCTGAAATTTGGGTTTTAAATCATGCTTCCTAGTGGAAAGTCTGATGAAGAGAAGAATGCAATAGTCAGTATTTTCAGGCCTGTTATTGTTAAACAGATCTTTCATCAATGTGACCGAAAGAATAGCAGCATAGAAATGTGAAAGTTCTGAAGAGACAAAGATAGAAAGAGAAGAAGGAAAAGCAGGAGCAAGAGGAGATGGAAGATGACGAGAGAGAGAGACAGAGAAACAGAGAGATAGAGACAGAGACAGAGAGAGAGACAGAGAGAGAGAGAGAGAAGAGAAAGAATGGGAGAAAGACCTGTATTTTTTACTAGCTAGCAACAGGCACATAGCATGACATAATCCTATTTTTGTGGGACTATTTTGTTAAAGTAAGAATATTGTGTTTTTCTTCTTTAAAACATTTCATAACAGTGCATCAAAAGAGAAATAGACACACCTCCTGTTTCATTTCCTGCCTTCGTAAAATGTTGTGTTACTAAAATATTTTTATTACAGCAGAACCTGAAGCAATATAAAATGTTTGCTCGAGGATTATTTCTAGTCCCTTTAAGCTGAACTTCTGTAATGAAATCTATTTACAGACATTCCACAGTGCCCTATGGTTACTCGCTTATGCAGATGAAGCATGACCCTGGGAATAAACCTCTTGCCCTCGTCATCCACACTGGCTTCAAAGGTCTCAAGGCAATCACATTTTTAAGTGAAAAGATTTTTAAGCTGAATTGAAATAGAAAGAGAGGGAGCATAGCAGGATACCCAATACTCGTATACCCCAGCCATTTACAATCTACTGTTTTCCCATAAATATTTAGACATTAATTTATAAATTTATTTGAGGTAAATGTGTTTGTAAGCAGTGACTTTCTTTTCAGCCTGTACTTGCCCTTTGGATGCCAGGAATTAGAGGCCAATGCTAATCAATAGGCATTTACTCTGACTTCATTTATTTTTTTACTTCTTACTTAAAGTAAGGGTTACTAAATTAGACAGAATTGGTTTCCTTATAATAAAATCTCCTCTGCTGACTATATTCTCACTGAAAATAGATTTGTGCTGTGTACCAAAATAATCAAAGTGATCAGGAAGATTAATATGATTCCATGAGGATGTTACATGAATATATTATAGAAGCACTGAAATATATTGGTATTTACAAGTAATTGAGGAGAAAAACAAGGATCTAATTTTTAAGAGAAAAGGGTAATGAAGTCAAAAGATTGTACTTTCATCATTACAGTGAGTAGAAAGGAGTGGTTTAAAATGTTTGAACAACAGTGATCATAATGAACTATATAATTTTAAAGAATAACTTCTTTCTGGTTTACATCATGGAAAAAAATCTACAGTGTTTGTTTCTTTTGTAGGAAAAATTGTTTAAAGTTGAACCCACTTTAGATGACCAGGGATTAAAACCACCTTATAGAGGACTTAAACATCTCAAGGTCAAAGTGTCATTTTAGTTTATTGTTCAATTAGGAAATAATCCAAAATAACTATGGGACTTTTAAGCCAAAGTGTCTATTATGCAATATTTCAAAAAATGGTAAACCACAGATGACTAACTTTTTAACTTGACCCAACCGTGCGATGAAGTCATAACACAAGAAAACGTTGGCAATTTCCAGTAAATATTTTTTTAATTCCCCAGTTAAGTTTGCTGAAACTACCATTTTATTGAAATAAGGAGTCTTATTAAAATTAAACATTTACCACTTAAACTCTATTATTGACATACTACGTTTTGTTATTGGTCATCAAATTTAGATTACTACAGGCAGTTGATATTTAATAGAATTTTGCTAAGGTGACTGCATAATGCCCTGGAATGCCCTCACTTCCAAAGGAGATCCCCAAGACTACAGCCATTTACCTGGAAAATCCAAACTGATCGCAGAATGGAATACACAGTCCCAAAGGCTTGGCCAGCACAGGTGACCCAAAGGCAGAGAAAAAATAGGTGATGGGCCCACAACATAGGCCAGAAGTGGTTGTTACAATGTGATAAGCAAGGGAGACGACTTAAAATATTTTTTGCCCCTGAAGTTGTTGTTGAGTTAAAGAGAAAGAATGCGCAAAACCACAAGGAAACAACTAAAACACACTAAGCAGTCATAATGTTACAGCAAAACTAAGAATGCAGTGGAAAAAAAAAAAAAGACGAAAGAACCCAAATGTATAAAAAGTAGGAAATCCATTCAATAATTAAAGAAAATGCTCTGGAAAAAAAATATACAAATATGTATATTTATTTATTTCCAGCTTGGGCTTCCAAGGTGATACCTACCTAGTGTTCACTGTCAAGGATTAAGGACATGTTTGAGAATAATTTTAATAATGGATGCTACTTCTTAGCCAAGAGAACTGGGCAGGTCCACGATAAAGAATTTCTCTTATGAGTGAAGCATGCTTGAAAGTGGATTAGCATCAGCTGTTCATTTGTTCACTTATTCTCTCAACAAACAGCAACTGATACTTGTTATATGGCATCCACTGTCTTTATATGTTTATATGTGGAACTGAACAAGAAAAAGTCCTCTGCTCTTCTGCATGTAACCAAGTGTGGGAGGCAAGTACTAAAAATAAACAAGGCGTGAAGCAATGACAGCCTGGGAGGAAGCATGGTAGGAGAACAAGAGGGGTGCAAAGGAAGGTTGCCTGGGAAGGCTCTGCTCTAGTGTAAATGAGATGTCGTGGATGGTCTTTCTGTGAAATGTTAGCTAGAAAACGTGGTATAGAAAGAGTGCAAGCTGGCTATTCAGCAAGGAGGTCCAGGCATTTTCCAGGCAGAAGAAGAAACATGACTGCAGGATGAGAAGGAAGGATGAAGTGAACTGCGAAGGTCTGACTAAAGCTCTCAGCAGATCAATCTGGAGTGACAACAAACCTAGTGGCAAGAGATTTAGATGTTACTTATTTGCATCAAGGGGACTTAAAGAGCTTCAGACAAGCCACTAAACAATCAAAAGTGGATTTACCAAGAAGCTACTGAAATTTGACCTTCAAGGCTTTCCAAAGTCCCAGACGGGGTCCTAGAAAAGGGTTCATAGGGCCATATGTTTTTGTAATCTTATAATGTAAGATTATGTATGCATGTTGGCTCTTTCAATTTCTAATGTGTGCCCATTAGAGGACAGTCCAATTTGTGCACTACGGTATCTTCAAAGGTAATAGTACCTATCATGTAACGTATGGTTGATGAATGTTTACTGAATGAATAAATGAATGAATGAATGACTTTCAAGGCTCATTATATCATTCCTTGACTGTAATACTAGTCTCCAAATTGCCTCCCAGTACTACATATCTATACTTTATATATAAATATAGATTTTATGCACCTGACCGTACTAGCCTACTATTTTTCAATGCTCCCTTACAGCCTATAAAATAAAGGATCAGTAATTTAGAGCATAATCCATAGGACAAATCAGGTAGGTCTGGATTTAAATTCAGACCCTCAATCTATTAGAATATATATATATATATATATATATATATATATATATATATATATTCTAATATATATATATATATATTATATATATCCTAATATATATATATATGTTATTAATACCTATTTCTCATGTACGTCATAGGATTATAATGAATACCAAATAAGATGCCTTTTTTGTGTATTTGGTACAGGGTCTCACTATGCAGCTTGGACTTACAGTGATCCTCCTTTTTTCAGCCTCCCCAGCGCTGAGATTACGCGCATGTGCCACCACACTGGGACTCGTTTGCTGGCTCAGTGTGCCCTGGGGATGTGGCCAGCACTGCATGTGGGATTAAGGATCATACCCTGGTCCCTACACTTGTCAAAGCAGGCACTTAGTCTGCTCAGCTATCTCGCCAGCCCCCCAAGATGCTTTTATCAACTCTTTGTAAATAAAACTTCAGTCAATAATATGTGACACATGCTCCTCCACAGGACACATAACCAATGAGTTCTATAAATGCAAGTGTTCTCCATTGTCTTATGCTAACTTTCCCAAATCTTTGTCTCTAATCACCATGATCACACTATCACCATAGGACTTTGGCATTAGAATAAATGCTAGTCAAAGAACATGAGCACCATATAGGAAATGGCAATGTCCTTTGGAAGGATGATCAAAAATTCAAATTCCTGTTTCATAGGGTTACATGATGTCAAACCTGACTATGAGAGCCATGTGTCTAAGAGCAGGTGGACAGGGGTAGCGGATGAGTTCGGCTTTTTATTTGTTATTCATGAAGGCCTCTGGCATATCTGAGAGCACGTTATACTTTTCAGCATTTGACACTTCTTTAAGAGTTTCTCTTCCTCTAATAGAGAATTTGAAAGGACTCATCCATATTTTTTAGCTCTTATATGTAAGATATCCTCTTAAATATATTGCCTTGATGTTATGTGAATGCCTACATATAGAATTAGTTTTCACTTTCACTGAAGAGAATACTATAAATCTCCAATTCCTTAAGCTGGGTGGGATTTTCCTGGAAAGTCATGAGCTACCCTTTGTTGAGTGATACATAACTGTCTCATATCTTATTTTCAGTGTGATTCCTCCCTGCCACAAGGGCATGTACCACTGAGTACTGGAGCTTCCCTCCAAGACAGGACTTGTCCATGACCTGTAAGATAACCTGGACTGCTTTGCATTTGGAAAACCCAGTAGAGGACACAGTAATGATTAGGTGTCCTCTAGATTCTGCCCAGTGGCCTGACTGGGCAGAATCACAGATGCTTCCCAGACCCACCACAACTTTTGGCCAATTCTCCTCCTATTGAGGCATGCTGAAACAAAATGAATTGTCTCAGTAATTACCACCTTCGACAACCTAAAATTAAATGTATTATGCTACAATGGGAAAGAAATTCTCTTGAAAAAATTTGAAGGACTAGTCATGCAAAGGAAGTTTTAACATACAAGTTGCTTATTAAGTAGAAATTTGTAAAAAAAAAAAAATTTTAAGCAATTTTAGGAAAGTGTACTGTCATACCTTATGAAACAACAAAGGTTCTTTTAAGTGCTTTTCTAGAGACTTAACAGTAAAACTAAGTTAAGTTCTAAGTAGCACCATAATTGTGTTTAGAGTTTAAGTTCTGCTTATATGCTGTTATATTCATTCTAAAAATATACCAGCTACCACTACTAAAGATATCGCATCTCCCTAGAAAATGATTTAACCGTGACTTGTTATGAGTAGCTAATGTTGCTTAACAAATCCAAAACCTTTTAGTAAGTTTACATAAAAACTCTCATAAGGTCTTTGGAACATCTGTAATGAAGATGCCACAATTTGGAAATACTCAAGGAGAACTGTTGACAGTAACTTCTCAGTGGATGCCAAAGTCAATGACTCTTTCTGGAGATTATGGAGGGCCCATTCATTTTTGTTTTCATGAACTTAAAAATGACTTCAACAAATCCCCTAACAGTAGTTAATGGTTCTTAATTATATGATGTGCTAAAATACAAGAATTTCTTATTCACTGAAAGATAACATTATTACTAAAACTGTCTAACTTTATATGACAGCAAAATTAAAAGATAACACAGCAAAGATGAAAACCTATCCTGGGCAGTGGTTAAACAATACCCAACTTCTCACTTTTTCATGCCAAATTAGAGAATAAGGCTTAGTTGCATAAAATGTCAGGGAAATCATACAATAAATTTTCTGATGTGTATTTCAAGTCTAAAAAATTTTATCTACAAAGTTTTTTAAAATCAATTCATGAAGAACATTCTGCAACTCTGAAGGATTAAGCAAGTATTTCTAGGATTGAATTTTTGACTTTGAAGTTGAATAATGCCATCATCCTTGTTGAGCTATTATCATCATCCAATATTATTTTGAACAGGAATAAAAAAACTAGCATCAGACATTCAAGGATACTCTAGCACTCAGAGCATGAAAATGCTCGCCACACCTGATATTGTCTACACCACTTCCACTGTGGACAAGAACTCTTATTTCCTTCCAACTGATGTAAATGCATGATCAATTCAACAGTTTCTATTTGTCCTCTGTGTCAGGAACTGACGTACTTCGTGCTAAGTATGTACCTAAGCCAAGTTTTTTCATGTAATCCCCAGAAACCATATGAAATTGACTTTCACAAACTCCATACTATGCATGAGAAATGTGAGGTTTACAGCAGTGAAACGATATGCTCAAATTACCGATTGTGAAAGAGTACAAACAAAATTTAAATCCCTGCTCTGTTCAGTGGGATCCAAGCTACCTCCTAATCTTAGGCTGCACTGCTCCACAAAGCTCCTTCCTAGATCCAGCTCTTCACTTAGCTGCTCCACTTAGAGCTAAGAGGCCCATGCTAAAGTAATTTTCATGTTACTTGGTCATCAATGGTGGACTCCCTTCATCCACCAAATGCCTGCCTTGGACAGTAACTTCTGTAGCTTCCCTTCCCTGAAGTCAGTACATACAAAACTAAATTCATATATTTTCTACTAACTCCTAAAGACTCTCCCAGATGTAATATTCTCTACCAATATGAATAATATAATAGCCTTAATTAAACTCATAAGCCAGAAAATAGCAATAATTCTTTGTTTTTCCATTTCAAGGATCTATCCCATCCTATTCTGTCTTCTACTTACATCTTTCAATCCACTTTTCTGTAACTATAGTTTAGTTTTTGCCCTCATAATTTCCTTCCTAGGCTGTTGTGAAAGTGTTCAACTAACATTTTTCCCTTCAGTCTTACTTAGCTGTAATCTAGTCTCTGCAACCCAGCCATGATGAGCCTCCTAAAGGACACATCTTGTAATGTAATCGCCGCAATTTAAAATCCTCAAAGTGCTTCTTAGAGCCTTCAGAATAAATTTCAAAGTCTTTGCAAGCTCTACAAGTCCCTCTATTAATTGTCTCTTGCTTACCTCTCCATCCTAATCTGACTACTCCACATACACAGATTCACTATCCTGCTTTACTGAAAGTCCTGTTGTCACTAAAATATACAGGAATAGCCTTTGCCTTTATGCTTTGAAATAGAGTCCATTCCTATTTCTTCATAAATCTTCTTTCCATTGCTCATCTTTCTGAACATCCACCCAATAGAGTTTCAACATTTTCTATTTTCTGAATAAAATCTTGCTCAGTAACATGCTGAGCCAGAGGCCACAGGGATACATTGTCATGATCCAGCTGGGCTTTGAGGCCCTCCAATTTTGTCACGGCCATGCTCCTGAGGGTCATCTCCTTGAGTGAGGGATGGTTGGCTGGAGCTCTGATTCCTCCCCCTCACACTGGCCACAAGCCCTTTTCCCTGTTGTTTTCAATGTTTCTTCATTTCAAATTAAGATCAAACAAAAATTTTGATTCCTGATTTTTTCCCTACTCTCAGATTGGTTTAGATGTCTTTCCCTGAACATCCATAACAACCAAGACACAATTTTCTGGTTCCCATCTGTCTCCTTTAATTCCTATATCAAAAACAGATTAGACACATTGTACACGTAAAGTACATTGCTAGTGCTAATAATAACGTGGCATACTTGCTTGTTAAATTGGACTCAATGAAAGATAAAAACAATAGTTCTAAAGAAAATTTATTATGAAAATCTCTGAAAACTATAAATCATATCTTACCAGAGTTCTTTCTGTTTTAAGAGATGATATGGAGCTAGATTTATACTAGTATCCATACAAGTAATAGAGTCAGAACTTCAGAGTCAGCAGATACCATGGAAACTAGTCTAAGGACTTTACATCTATTGTATAGAATTCATAAAATCATACTAGATCAATAGCATATAAAATATTCTACTCCTACACTATTCCTTAGAATTACAGAAGTGAGAGTCACAGTAACCTAAGGAGCCTGGTCCTTCCATCACATAAGCAAATCTCACTGGGCTTCTGGAGTTTCTAAGGTTCCAATAGCACAGTGGGACAAAGTGTAGCATAACACCAATTCTTAACTGACAAGAAAAGGCAATCGGAAGCTTAGCGAGGATTGTGGCTTTCCCAAGACACCAAGTAACAAAAGGTAGGACCTAAATCTCCTGATACCCAAGCCTACATTTTATACATTTTTTTCACACTAACTTTAGCATGAAAAGAGCTTATCTCTGGGACTTCTAAAAAACATAATCCAATTCCTCTGAATATCTGTTCAGAAGGACCATGTAATTGGAAGTATGACACCAATGAACTATTTGAATTGCACTGAATAAAGAATTTTATGAGTTTCCAAACACTTTGCCTAAGATACTGATAACATGTGGCTAAATCCAATACATTGCTGTCTGTTAATGCTATGTGAAATGCTTGGCAGAGTCTCTTACAGATTTCCATATGAGAGCCAATGATAATAGTAATAATAATAATAATAATAATAATAACAGTAATTTGATAAGAATCCCATGAATGCATTTTCTCCCTTAATCCGCAGTACTCTGGCAGCAAAATCACAACATCAGGAAGCAGTGGGAGCCATCCTCTTTAAAGCCAGTTATAAACTTCAGTGGATCTTGTTATGAGTTGTATCCCTCAAGAATTCAAATACTGAAGCCCAGACTCCTAGTACCAAGAAAGTTATTTTGTTTGAAATAGGCACTGCAGAAATAGTTGGTTAAAATGAGCTCATTAAGGAGTATGATGGGTCCCTAGACTGATGTGGCTATGTCCTTCTGGGGGAATATGCAAATGCAGACATCAGGGGAAGGCTATGTGAAAACTGAGAACTTGTTGTTATAAGCTGAGGGATCTCAGATATGGTAAAGATTTCTAGAATAAATCTACTGTCTTTGGAAGAATTTCTGGAATGACACCTTAGACTCAGTCTCAGTAACTGCAAGGGAATATATTTTTGTTTAAGCTACTCAGTCTGTGATACCTTGTACAGCAACCTAACATGCTGACATAGTTCTACACCTTCAGTTGCTCTCATAAATTTTCTTCATAATTATCTAATAACTTTTTATTTATAATTTCCAGTGAAAACTTGATACAGAAAAGATAAAAATAAAGATACATTCTAAACAATTAAGGAACATCAGTATAAAGAGAAAAGAATGAATAGAGAATCATACAAAGTCTAGACAATTCTAACTTCTTATAAAAATCAGTTATGTCTAGAGCCCAGTCACACTTTACAATAATGAATTTCATGTGACTAGACAAATGGTTCTTTTCTATTATGTTTTAAGGAGAGTACCAATTAGAATTAAAACAAAAAATTAAAGTGATACAGATTTTCACTTAATAAAGTAGTACGAGTCTCACAGTATTTGTTGTAATAAACAGTGTTGTCTTCCAACCAGTCATTCATATTACCAGATAGATGCATGTAAAATTGGAAGAAGAAAAAAGAAAGAAATGTTTAAAAAATTAAGGAGATAAAGAGGAGAAACTATTGAAAAAAAACATGGAACAAATTAAAGCCTTAATTGTTTCTTTCCATAGACCAGCAGAAATGCACAGTACAGTTGTCCAAACCATTCTGCTCACATAGATAAATCTCTTTCCCACACTCCTTATTCTGTCCTTCTCAACTCACCCTTAGAATAAGTTCATTCCCTTCTCCCAGTGTCTACTGTATCCTTCAGATTCCATTTTTTTTTTTCAGGTTCTCACACTAAGCAGAGACACATAGTTCTGTGACCTTCACTTATTTATTTTCCTCATTGCACCATTGTCTAACTGCAACATTTAAAAATGTTATTTCCAGGCTAGAAACATAGTTGTATGGCCTAAGTGCCTGCATGGCAAGCACAAGATCCCAAGTTCGATCCCTGGTACCACATGTCATGCAAGACCCAGAACTGGGCATGGTGGCACTCAGCCGAGGTCCCAGCACTGGGAAGCCTGAGACAGGAGGAGCACTATGGGTCCAAACTGCATAGCGGGAATCTGTTTCAAAAAAAAAAATTTTTAACATCATTTCCACCTAGGGACACTGACTACACTCATGCATAAATATAGAAGAAGTAGTCCAACATAAAACTTCCCTTATCTTCATTCCCCAATCTATACAGATCAATTTATACATACTAATGTACAACGTCATGCAAAATATTGGGGGAACCACAACAAACTTTATCCAAAACTTAGCAACATAGATATGTCAAATATTTTTAGTCTTCTTTTACTTTGTGCAGTGATTCAAAAGTAAACTCTGTGTATAATTTCTACGAACTTAGCTTTCCTTCAATAGATTACTGCATAATCTTGTTTCAAAGCACAAACAAGCTCACATTTTATGATTTAGTATGTCAAAAAGTACACAACTGGATCCTATTGATGTCAAATAAGTTGTTTTGTTGTCTTTTTCTGTATTTGGTTGTTACAGGGCCTGACTACGCAACTGAGACTCCTGCTTTCAGCCTCCAAGTGCCGGAATTACAGGCATATCCCATGATTCCCAGACTCCGGCCAGTCTAGCCTGCCCTGGCAGCAGGGCTCGAGTGGCATGTGATGCCAGGGATCAAACTGTGGTCCCTGTGCTTGCCCAAACAGGCACTTTAGTCCTCTAAACTATGTCCCTGGTCCTCAGATAAGTTTTTTGAAAACATCTTCGCTAGATTTTTCTATTTTCTCTCCAATATTGTTCTATGAGCATCACATACACTCTATAAAAAACGTGTGTATTTTAACCAGAAAATGAGTTGACACTTTCATAAACAAAAATACCAACTGAGTGTTTTCTTTCTTGTACAAATACATGAACTAAAAAGAAAAAAACTACCGCCTCTCTAAATATCGTTTGGAAACTGGCTGTTGGTAGTTTTTTCAAGTGGCATGCCCTTCCTCATTTTTTTACTTCTTCCCTATGCTATAGTTGCTATCACTGTCCTCATACCAGAAAAATTTGACCAGTATGATAGCAGATGCCCATTTTCCCAATACTTTGCCAACAGGGTTGGTCGTTGCTTTTCTCCAAGACTATACCTTGGAAAGAAATTCAAAAATCTCCTAATTGTTTCATCATCAGTTCATAACATGAACTAAATGTCAGCAAATCACCTCTGCATTCTCTCACTGCCAGAACACTGGACACCCATAACTTAAAAAGGAATTTGTTTTGGCTCATAGTTTGGGGGAGTTCCCTCTATGGTTAGCAAATTCTAAGATAGAAACTTCACGGTGAGAGGACCTAGTGGGCCTAACATACGGTCTAATACATAAAAAGTACACTGAGAATTTTGAATAGGTAACAAAAATCATTTTTCTCCTCAACCTATTGTTTTTAACAACATTAAGAATATGTTGTGAGCCGGGCGTGGTGGCGCACTCCTGTAATCCTAGCACTCGGGAGGCTGAGGCAGGAGGATCGGTAAGAGTTCGAGACCAGCCTGGGCTACAAAACTGAGCTGAAGGCCAGCCTGAACTGTACAGTGAGACCCTGTCTCAAAAAGACAAAAAAAAAAAAAGGGGGCTGGGGAGATAGCTCAAGGCACAAGTGCCTGCTGGGCAAGTGCAAGGTCGTGAGTTCAAACCCTGGTCCCAAAAAAAAAAAGAATATGTTGTGTAGAGCAACTCACCTCTTGGTGGCTAGGGAGAAGAACAGTAGGGAAGAACATCAGCGAGACAGCCACCGGAGGTGACTTCCCATGACCACCTCCGCCCCCTGGGCTCCACCTCCTAATGCACATTCCACTGTGCACACAGGATTAATCTGCCAAGGAGTGTAGCAGCCCTATGCTCTGATCTCTTCTTCAGAAGCCTCTTAATTCAGTCAAGATGGTAATTAATATTAACTGACTCCAGTTGCTTTAGTTCAGGTAAACAAATGTGTGTTTACTGGGTGATGACTTACAAACATCCTTGTGCTGAGTGTAGGGAAAAACAATGGAAGAAAATTTTTAAGAAACTTAGAATCAAGGCCTGGTGTCAGAAGTGGAAGAAATAAGTGAACGAGAGAGGTGGAGCTGTAATGCTGTGGTCCAAGCCTCAGACAGCTCTCTAAGGAGAACTTGAGCCAGACCTCCATGTTCTTTCCTTCCACTATTCCTAGATACAAGTTATGAAGAGGGTGTGACACTGAGTGTGAGAGCACTGAGGCTGTGCTGAAACCAAGACAGTAAGCAGATAACAGACAGAGCTGCGGGCAGCTAAGTAGTGAGTTCTTCCTAAAGCACAGCGGGTGGTGCGCTTCTCCTGCTGTTATGAGACAGTAAATCTCTATCGAGACAGTGGTAGGGAGAGATGCTAGAAACAGAGGTATCCGGACAGGTCTATACAATGTGTTGGCTGCACTGGAAAAAGATGGTCATACACATCACTTCTCCATTCCACACTGGCTGATCTCATCTTATGTCTCACAGTCATTCTTCATGAAAGTATTTGCAATACAGAAATTGTCAAAAGTAACAGATCAAGGTCTTATTTTTCTGAGCTCAAGATTACCAGCAAAAACTTCACCATTCTTATTCCTGTGTCTATAAGCCCAAGACAACTTGAACTGTGATGCATAGAAGCCCCAGGCAGGAAAGCCCTCTTCCACCTGCTGGATGCAGAAGAGGTGGGAGGCCAATGAGCCACATCTCTGTGTTCAGTAGACCAGCCTCTTCACTTTTCTACCTCCCAGGCCCTCTGTTAACTTTAATTCCTATGAACAAAGTGGAATCTCAAAAGATATTATTTATTGCTAGAACTGTATTTGCAGATATTCAAGATTAAGGACTGTGGGGCTGGAGAGATAGCTCAGCAGTCTAAGCATCTGTCTGGCAAGTGCAAGAACACGGGTTCAATCCCCAGTATTGCATGCCTGCTGGCCCAAAACTGGGCATGATGACATATGCTTGTAATCCCAGAACTGGGGAAGCTGAGACAGGAGGATCACTATGAGTATGAATTCCATACTGAGACCCATTATCCAATAAATAAATAAATTTTAAAAGTGAAAAATGAGGGCTCTTTGTGTAAGAATGAAGTTGAGTGAGAAAAAGAAAGCAGGCATACATATTTAGGCAGGTCCCAAGGCTACTTAACTG
Organism: Myocastor coypus; assembly: GCA_004027025.1. NCBI lineage: Eukaryota > Metazoa > Chordata > Mammalia > Rodentia > Myocastoridae > Myocastor > Myocastor coypus. Next base: position 27,447 of record PVJA010007187.1, on the reverse strand, counting down.
AGTAGGAGATTACAAGTGTTTCTTAAATAAATCAGGAAATACAGATATAATCATAAATGGTGATAAATATTTTGAAGATAATGAAAAGAGATAATTATATTAAGTAATACCTTTGAAATTCCCAGCTTCTGTGCCACTTACATTAAGATAAAATAAAAACCATGTCATTAAACACTTGAGATTAAAGTATTGAGAATATACAATTTCACAGGAAGCTAATTATAACCAAGTTTAAGATATTCTCTTGTCAAGTGCCATAAAAACTTCAGTTGGATGTTAGCACATTTTTCTAAAAATGACTCTTTATTTGCTTTGACAATCACAATACCTCATATTTTTTCATTTACTATAACAAAAATATGTATCATTACTAATTGTCTAATACATCAAAGGTATACTGAGCATTTTTGATGGTATCAAAAGAAATATATTTTTCTTCTTGCTTAGCTGTTCTTGACAGTGTGGAGAAGGCCCCTTGTAAAGTTTATTATATTAACATATACTCTAGTCTATGACATTCAGTTTCTTCTAAACAACTTTTGAAGACTATTAGCTAAAATCCACCAGCTAAAATCTGTCAGAAAATGGTGTGGCATTTCACTTTTAAATTCACAATTGTGCCCTGATTCTGAGAAAACACAGAAAATCTGAATGTCATTTGCTTATAATATTATAAGAACAAAATACTTTCCCTGGAGAACAGTGAACTATATGCCTGATCTATGAAAGTACATGAAGGAAAAACTTAACATTTATGATGCTATTGACATCGTATTTCCTAAAATAGATGGTAACCACACATTAAAGTACAAATACTCATTATGCCCTATTTTAGAGGGTCTGACAAGTGAAACTACAATCATAAGCTTGTGAATTCTGATCAGCTAAAGAATAATTAGTCCAAAGCAATCTGCCTTTGCTTCTTATGGTGAAATTTTGATTGAATGAGGTTTTTCCCATTTTTATATCTATGATCTTCACCAAAAGTCATTATAAAATACATCTCTAGAATGAGATAAAAATGGAAAGGCATTTCCACTGTGAATTGCACCAAAGAGTCCGACACACTATACATATATTCATACCAAGGGCCAGAGGGATACTACCCTCGTTTTTTCATCATCAAGGCATTTGTAAGACTTCTACCTTTTTTTGCTTTTGTGACCTTAGCCAGAAAGGCCAACGTAAATGTAGGTCAAGATAGATGTCAAATCAAGCAATTACTAAACAGGGAACTTGGCTGTGACCCTCAGATTAAAAATGGTGACCTGTCACAGCAGCAGGGGAACCCTCCCTATCCTTCCTCTCCCATCTCAGGAAATAAAATCGAGATTTTCAGCGTGGACCGAAAAAAAAATTGATACTTTTCATTTGCCTTTTAATCTCTTTTTCCCTTCTTATTAGGGTTGTCCTCCCATTTTTTTTTCCTTTGGTTGTAGGCTCTGAATTGTAGACACTAGTGGGAGGGGACGATTAATTGGAACCCCGGGTGCTACAGGGAAACACAGTAAAGGAGATTAAGCCAGCACGTCCCAAGATACTGTACTGTCACTTTTATTCACAGAATTTTACATGGCACGGCATTAAAATTACACCATTTGTATAGTAGTGGGAATCTCAAATCAACAATGTCCATATTTTTTGTACATTTGGAAACAAATTTTGGAATATTCTTTGAAGTACTATGATGCAGATTTGCAAATTCATTTCTATACCTCACACCTGGACCTCTTTTGTAGAATTTTTAGACTCTCATCTTACCCTCTCTCTGGTGCCAGGAAATTGTCACTCTTTGCTCCAGATACCATATTGAAAATGCGAATTTGTTACCCAGGCTTAACACCACTACCTACACTCATTCCTGAATCCTTCCACCAAAATCTGCATTAGTATTTTCATCAAAAAAATCAGAGACAAAGAAAAGAAGAAAAAAAAAAAAAAAGGAACATTCATGAATTTTTGTTGAGACAGAACCAAATAAAGAGATAGAAAGGGGCTAGGGAGATAGCTCCGTGGCACAAGTGCCTGCCTGGCAAGTGCAAGGTTGTGAGTTCGAACCCTGGTCCCACAAAAGAGAGAGAGAGAGAGAGAGAGAGAGAGAGAGAGAGAGAGAGAGAGAGAGAGAGAGAAAGAACATTAATGATTCATTACCTAAGTCTTGCAAAGGAGTCGCTTCTCTTCCCCACTCCTCCCCCATTAGATTTCACAAGGGAGTATTTTACCAGCTAAACTAGACTCTCACCATCTTCCCTACTAAGTAAATTCAGTGTAATTAATGAATTATAACTCAGTGTAGTTATTTCCAGCAAAATGCATAAAGTCACGTGGAAAATCTGACTCTAAAATTTGCTGATATAAAAATTGTGAAGGACAAACACTAACTGAAAAGCCAAATTAAGTGGGTAAACAAGGTCACCACCTTTTTGTTGTTAGAACTCAGGCCTGAAATGCCTTGAGGAAGGGTCAGGGGAAGGGAACCCAAAAACTAAAGTCTTACTTTGGAGAATGTTCTTAAATTAGAAAACTTTGAATGTTGATCCGAAGGAAAGAATATAAACATACTACTATCAGGTCATTTTCACCTCAAATTAAAATCTCCATTAAAAAAAGAAAAATGACTTGAAGAACTTCTCTTCTGCTCACTTCAGAAAACTAAAATAAAAGAGTTATTGTGTCAAGATCACAGCCAATGTATTCTAACTTCTATGTAGTTCAGTTATTTTTTGCTACTGTGTTGCTTACACATCTTTGTCCTTTCTTTTCTTTCTTTCCTTTCTCTCTTCTTTCTTTCTTTCTTCCTTTCTTTCTTTCTTTACTTATTTATTTGGTACAAAGTCTCACTATGCACTCAGACTCCTAGTGGTCTTCCTGTTTTTCAGCTTCTCCAGTGCTGGAATTACAGGCATGCAACACTATGTCCAGTCTTGGTGGCCGGTTCAGTATGCCTGGGTTTGGGGGCCAGCACAGTATGTGGTACCATGAATCCAACCTAGGCTCTTGTGCTTGCCAGGCAGGAGCCCAAGCTATCTGCACAGTTCTGTGTTGAACAGATATCCTTTCAGTTCAAGTGACAGATATTGGGTCTTCTGATAGTCAAAGAAACTATAGCATAGCCCGTGGACTGTGAATTATGAGTTTGAAATCTGCATATCCCTCCACAGTTCTTCCACAGATTCTACCAACTTGAGAATATTATTACCTCCAAAGGCACCAATACCCAAGAATACTTTCAAGATAAACTCCTGGAAACTCCAAGTTGTTTTCTTGGGGAAACGTTCATCTTGATTCTTATTGCATATTTTACTTACAAAATTCTCTGAGCGGAGGCCACACAAGACTTAACTAACAATCAGCCCCAATTACTACATCTTATGTCTTCATTATGTCTGCGGTCAACAGAAATGTGAATGAATAAGATGAAACAGGCGACCTGTAATGGCTTGACGTATTTTTTTGTTTTCCTAAGATGTGTGACTATTTTTTTTAAGTTGTGTACTAAAAAATAATTGTCTGGAGGTGAGAACCTGGCATTTAAATAGGAGTGGATTCCCTCTGACTGTCATCCCAATATCTCCAAGGGATGAATCATGTAATGGGCAACTCCCTGTGGCTGCCATTTCTTCTTCCTGCTAAGAACAATGCCAAGTAGCCAGGGAAGGGCTGGCACGGAGACAGCACATGCTGAACCATGTGAGAAACTGCCTTTCTGTTAGATATGAGTCTGTGGGCTTCAGGCAAACTAAGAAGCAAAATCAGATGGTTTTAGAGTGGGAGAAGTTATTTTACAATTAGAAAGGCACTTAAACTTTTCTAATGGTATTGCTCTTAATGGCATCTTTATTCCTTTGCAAAACTTTGAAATAACTTAAGTCATACTAACCTTCTCTGAAATTTTATTCTTAAGCACTGGGAATGCCAAAAGTATGTTACCATGCTTGTTTTATATTGTTATCCTGCCTGGAAGTATATGTCTCAAAAAATTAGAAAAATAAAGATGAATGCATAGAAGTGAATCTATAACATTGAATTTCTCCAAAATTAATCATTTCATATTTCTGTAAAGAAAAGTACTTGTTAAATATCACTGTAAGTACTTCAACATTCTATTTTGTTAGCACATGTTTGTGGGCTGTCAGGAGTACATTTATCATGGGTAATAGGTTTGTGTGCATAAGTCATCTCAATTCTTTTTACGTCCCATAACCCTCACCTCCATAAGAAATATATAACTGTATAAAGTTACTTTCAAAAAATCTGTGTGTACCCCTCAAATCAATGCCCAACTTTGACCAAAGCATCTTAAAATGTAACCACTAAACTGCAATGAAAAGATATACTTGATATTAAATAATCAATGAAACATCTAGTCTGAACCATTTCTTAGGAAAAGTCATTTAATCTTCTGACAAACATATGAAGTGGAAAAAGCTGGCACTGTTACTCTTTTAAAAATGAAGAAATTGAGATTCAAAATGATTACAAGTATGGTCTCAAATTGATTACTGGAAAAATAGGTTCAAATCCAAACTTTCTGAATGCCCATGTATCACCTCATATTCACCTCCATAATCTGCATTTCAGAGCCTCATTTGTTCTATAAGAATTCAGAGAAAGTACCAAGTCCATTAGTTAAGACTTCAGAGAAGAAATATGTGTCAGAAGGACAATGGCTACAGTAGAAACAGTAACAACATTGCTTAAATGCACTTTATTTGACACTGCACCATGCATTTAACCCATACTATCTGTTACTTCTCACAATAAACCAAGTGCTAAATACTCCTTCTTAGGAAACTGAGGCTTAGGAAGCTAAGTAAATTGCCCTGGGTTCTAGAGCTAGCAAGAGATTAAAGCAGGATCTGGCTTCTGCCCCTGCTGTTTGATTGCCTGGCCACACTCCTAACCTTGATTTTCTACCACTTCTGGAATGAGGGCATAAGAAGAACTGAGATACACAGAAAAAGCTCACGTTGAGAGTAGTGGAAAACACAGTTGGAAAGAGATCAGAACCAAGTCATGGCATGGTAGAAACTCAAGAAAATTAGACTTAACATAAGAAAAGAGACTTCTGTGTAGACTTTGAACAGGAAGACAAAGAAGTGTGATGTTCAAAGCAGGTTCACTTTATGAGAGGAAGACTCAGAGGAGGAAACAGTGCTGAGAAAGGAAAGGGCAGGTTAGGAGCCTTACAGTTGCTCCTAAAAGAACCACAATCTTATACGGAACATGAAACAATGAAGACCTAACTCAGAGAGGTCAACATGGTCATGAATCAGAAGAAAAAGTACAGAAAGCACTTAGGCGGAAGAAATGATACAACTTCATGACTAATCAGAGGCAGGGACCCACGCAGAGAATGAGCCACAGATGATAGGATGGTTTCAGGCCTGATGAGCTGAGGTGACGGTGCCACTGAGCACTCCTTGAGGGAGGGACGTATGTAGGGGCTGCAAGGGCTCTTGTTGAGGCCAGTGAGCCTTTGGTGACTGGCAAGGAAGGGCGAGGACCTGTAGCCTCATTTTAGCAGCCAAATGACAGTTGCATTTGTTATCTAAATTTGCTAGAGAAAGACAGGGAAAAGAAAATAGAGCTGAGAATTTGGGCCAATGAGCATCCTTTAATAAAAATGTAAGAGAGAAAGGAAGCCAGCAGGAGAACTAGGACTATATTTAAAAATTGTTTGAGAAGAGGAAACAAACAAATTTGAAAATAAAGAGTTGACTAGAGAATCATCTCCTTGTATTTCTTTTCTCTACCAACTTCAATAATCTAAACTTGATTCTATTATCCTCACATTTTGTTTGACATATGCTCCTGTGCTCCCAAATAGAAAGTGACAATCCAACCTGAATGCCACTAAGGCATGAGCCGGTGACAGAAACCATAGAAAAAGACAGGAACTACTTGCTTCAGTGGAAATGAGTTTTGCTCAAATACTGTTACTTTCTGTCCATCTTTACAGGTTTGTAAGATCAAGCTTGAAAATTAATCTATAAGCTCTAAAAGATAAAAATGGGAGCCTCATGTGTAGAGCACATAGCACCCACAGATGAAAAGTAAGGTCAGGTATCTAGCCATTGAATAGCTACGAAAACATTTGTGTGCACTAAGTGTGGATCTAGTCAAGCCCTCGCCAGCAGACTTCTTGGCTTCAGGAAGCAAGGTGAGGCTTCCACCCACACAAAAATTCTATCATTTGAGCCAATTGCCTGCAATCACTATCAGAATTTATCCCTTTGCTTGACAACTTTGATCCTTATAAAAATTTTAATTCTTCTGTTGGAGATAATAATTCTCCCTATTCCCAGAGACAAGCACTTAGTATTCCTCAATTTTGCCAGGTCTAACTGCTCATCATATACCAACTATTTTGCATGTGGTTTGGTTAGGTCCAACAAGTACTTCAAGAAAAAAATAGATGATAGATAGATAGATAGATAGATAGATAGATAGATAGATAGATAGACAGACAGATAGGTGGATATTTTGTATACATAGCATATCTACATTTACTATATATGGACTATATATAATTGATAACAGTATATATGATAATATAACTTACTATGTATAATTAAGATATATATCATCAAAGCATAGGCTAGAAAAATAAACTATATCAAGTGGCAATCTGAAATAATTTTTTGTTTTAAGTTTCTCTTCATCTTTTATTTATTTACTTATTCATTTACTACAAGATCTCACTATGAAGCTCAGACTTGCAGTGGATGCTTCTGCCTCAGCCTCCCCAGTGCTGGGAATACAGGTATGTGCCCCCACACCTGTTTTCAGGGCAGACACAGTGCACCCAGTGTTCTGGGGTCAGCATGGCATGCAGTAGCCGAGGTCATACCCAGCTCCTTGTGCCTTCCAGGCAGGCACTCAGACCATCAAGCTATTTCCCCAGCCCCAGGTCTTATCTTCAATGTGTTAAAAGTTTCCTGAAAGTAAAATTTTATCTAATTTAATTGAACCTTTAAAATAGAAACTATTATCCATTCTTTCTTTTAGTTTCAACAGTAATACAAACATGCATTCCTATTTATATATGAAAAAACTGTGAATGTGCACTATGATAGAAAATCTTTGATGGAGTCCAGTGAGAAAACAGATTAGCTCTCTACCCCCTTCTTTCAGTGGTTATCTGTCACTGACAGTTTTCCCTTCCCTTTTAAATAGGAAAACTGCAATTGTATTACCTGAATTTGTGTGAATTGGCTCCATAAGGCAAGTGCCCGTTCGTTTAACAGACTCGGTTTGAAGTCAAAGGTTAGTCATGTCACTCACCATCTTAACATTCTGCTCTAGTCCTTGCCTCCAGCTCCATAAGTGTAGGTACAAAACATTTTATAAAAATTCCTGCACTTAATAGTTGCAGAACCTAGGAAACTCATATTTTTTCCCTGGCTTTGACTTTTCTTATCTGTTGGCTTGGAAAGTTGGATCATAGCATTCTTTTGTGGATTAAGTTAAATGCATCATTAAAGTGCCTAGCACACATGACATTTCAGCTAATATTCACTTTTAGGATCGTAACTAGTGAGATATAGAATTTTAATGAAGATACTACTACTTTTAAATTCAGACATTAAAATCACAAATGTTCTTGGGCTATCTTCCTTTTTCTTCCTATTCATGACAAATTTTACTTGTGCACCTCTGAATAAGAAAGGAGTTTGGGCCCATGTGATCCCATTAGCTTTTTGCCACCTTCCTTACAGATTTGATTCTACAGGCAGATACAAAACTAGACAGAATTGAGATTACACGAAGAATTATGTTGATGACTTTTCTTTATTTCAAGTTGAAGGTTGTAGCTGTTGTATAAATTAATTGAGCTAAGCAATTAAGCCACTGTCATGTTGATAACTTCCTTTTGATTTAGGATTGTTAGGGAAAAGCACCAATCTTACTTCGAACCTGTTCCTCTTCATACATTCCATAAACAAACAAACCTCAAGAATTTAGCCGGGAACTCTGTATTTTAGGAAATTGAACACTTCACGTCAAAGACCTTTCCATTTCTAATTCCTTCCCATGAACCTTCCCATGCTCATGTCCGCAGGCCAAGTGAGGGCCGAGATGGTATCTAGAACCACAGTGCTGATGATTTTGGTTCTAGTATCCTTAACACCAAATGGGGACAACGCAGGCCAGTATTAGCCTTAAAAATCTAAAAGCAAAACTTTTTTAAACTAAATGCAAAAACTATCTGTAAGTGTAATGTATAATGTCTTAACAATAAAACTCAAACAAGAGCAAACCATTTTTATCTCCCGTTGCTGAGTTCAAGTTTGAAGTTTCAGCAGAAAATCTTTTCTTATTATATAGCTTGGTCAAAAATTTTGAAGAAATAAAAGGTGCAATATCCCAACAAGAGCTAATTACCATCGGTGGGTTTTCTGTGGGCCAGAGCATTAGCCTAATTGCCCCATCTTTCATGAGGGTGTTGTGCAAATGGGGCCTGCCTGCCTTGGGCTGCCTGTACCCGCTTGCTTTGTGGTTGAAACTCCAGTGCTTCCTCCCACGCACTGGACTGGAAAATATGTTCATTTCCTTGAAAAGGTAAAGTCTTTGCCAGTATTCACATATATTTTGCATATTTCTTCTTTTATGACTTATATTTAATTACCTAATAGGATATTTTTCAATCCTACCCAAATCAGAAGCATAATTTAATCCGTTTCTGTAAGTGTATAGAGTATCATTTACATACAAATTCTCTGGCTTTTGTCTAAATGCTCTAAAAGTTTACAAAATGAAACTACATAAATAATATCTATAGCTTATGATTAGTAGATGCAATTTCAACTGTACTGTGGGAAGCATTTCAATTTGGTAGGACAATTCATGTTTTCATAGGACATACAAACAAAAGGCAACATTGTAACTTTCACTTACCTTCAGCCTCAATATAAAAGGGATTTGAGTAGATTTATAAATATTTAATCAATGTGGAAACATAAACGCACTATGTTAGTGTTCTAAAGATTCTATATGCATTATTTCATTTAATTCTTGTAACAACCTTATGCAAATCATCTACTGTTATACTCATATGAAACAAATGAGAACTGACATTAACAGAGGTTGCCTTGCCCAAGTCTGAAAGCAAGAAGCAGCAGTTATGAGATTTGAATCCAGTTAGTCTGATCCTAGATCAAGCTCTTGGCAATAGAACATGGAAGATAAAAGAAGCCAACATTAGTCTAAAAAATGTGCATTGAAAATTTTGCCTAATAAATAGCAAAGATCATATCATGCATTCAATTCTGATTTTCAGTGAATAAAAAAAGAAAGCAACATAATCAGTAACAAAATTGTCAATGACCATAAAATTAAAAGTGTACCAACAACTAAGAAGACAAATGACTTCCAGCTCTAAAATCTGGTGAACACTATGAGAAAGAGCAAAAGTATTTGAAAAGCAAACAAACAAAATGTAGTATTTTGTCATATCAAAATCAAGGAATACCAGGACCTCACTCAGAAGTTGTATGCTTTTAATGTTCCAAAGAAATACTATCCAAATACATATGCCCAATGATGTAGCTTGATCCCTGACTCAAGCTTCAATATCTCAAGGGGTGTATCTTTTACAGACCATCTTCCCTTCTAAAGCAATATAATATCTCAGAAGTTACTAAAGATTTCATGACAGGTAAGAAACAAGTATAATATTATATTCACATATAGGAACCTCAGGTGGGTTTACTTTATCCTGCCAACTTAGAACATAAATCTATTTAATAGTTGATAAAGTGGAAGAGAGAAAGGACACACATAGTTAACCACGCTATACTTCATTCTCCTAAGCCATTAAATAGGGATAACAATAGCAGCTCTCTATACTGCTCTATGGATTAAATAAGATAAAGCATTTTTTAAATAACTCTTAAAACAGTGCCTGCTACTATACATTGATCGAAATGTTAACTTATCAGTAGTAGGACCATTCTCAAATCCATATTTAAGAACTGTAAAGTAGCCCTTCAAAGTTTTGTAAAACCTAGCAACTTGAAATTAAATAAAGGAATTAGAAGTGAAACATATATATATATATATATATATATATATATATATATATATCCCTGAAGTAAACTATTTGACAAATCAGTATCCTTCCTGAAAACTTAGAAGCATATTTGTTGATCCTTGTAAATTTCTCAAAATGCTTTAATTAAAAAAAAATAATTTACTTGCAGAGACAAAATTAAAATTTGGATCTACTAATAAAGGGAAGATGTACTTCTTACCAAACAGGGAAACTGCTAAGAGTGAAAGAAGGTGCTGATGTATATGTAACAAAATGACTTGTCCCCTTGCTTTTCCTTTTGTGGGACATGGCAATACAAGGACATTTTCTTCCAAATTCTTAAAGTAAATATTATTTTACTTTGGCAAAGGATTTCTTGTCTTTTCAACTTCCAACTGTATATTTTCTGCACTTTCAAAGTCTTGTTATAACCTAAATAAACATAAAACAACAAATATTTATCCAATTTTTCAGAGTAATGATTATTTAAAAATTTTCATTGAATGAAAATAAATATAGTGTGACAGAAGAAGACAATGGGAAAACTAAAAAAATGGAGGAACTGATCTATCCTTAAAAAATTCCTTTGTATTGTTTGAAAATGTAATACACATTTATATGTTTGGAAGATCATCTATTTATAGAGACTAATAGAGAGTAATGTCCCAGTTGAATGAGACTTCACTCTCCGTCAATAGAAATCAATTGATAAGAGGTTTCCATAGGGAGAATAAGTGGTATGTCAAGGAGGAGAAGACCTCACAGGAGGTGGTTCCCGCAGACCATAAAACCTTTCTCCATTCACTTATAATTGTGACAAGCATCATAATCCAGTGCTCATCCCCCATAAAAGGAAAAGAAGATGCTCATATAATGAACAAGCATTAGTTGGCTTATAAGAACCTAGGACATTCCAGCAAATCTAGGATATCTTCTCCATAAAATTCAGAGCTGTTTAACGCACAGACTACTGTACCCACAGAACATGAAATAGTCCCTGATATCTAGCCATCTCTCAATAATTATTTAGTGATGAAGACAAAACCTGTTATTTAGATTGCAAACTTCAGAACTTCCAGTCTGGGCCATTAAGAAGCTCAGCAGACTAAGGACCTGCCTAGGCAAGTGCAGGGACCAGGGTTCAATCCCCAGCACCACATGCCATGCCAGCACTGCCTGAGCTGTGTAGTCAGACCCTGTACCAAATACATAGATAAAATTTTGAAGAGAGTTTCAAGTGTGAGATAAGAATAACCAATGTTTTTTTAAAAACTCCTGAGAATATAGTTAGCAGCAGGTTTATTATAATCCAAAGTATAAGATAGTTTTGGAGTCTCATGCAATCTTCTGTATTCTTCATACAGAGAAAGCCCAGACTCAAGGGCTAGCCATCCTGATGTGCTCCCTAACACCTACATATTACAAGAACATTTGATGAGCCAGAATCAGCATGAGATAGCGAAAAGACGACCTCGAGATCCGTAAGGGAACCGCCAATGCAACGCTAAGGAAATTAAGAGAAGACAAGTGAGAACACGCTCACATTTCATGGCTACACATCTCACAGAAAAATAATTAGATTTTTCCTTGTAATCGAGAGCATGTAAATGGAACAAGGGAATTTACAACTCACTGTTGTGGTGATTGTTCTAATAGCTACAGCTGAGAAGGCCTAGAACAGATCACTTCCCCCAAAGTGCGATGATCTGTACTCAAGCTAAAAAAGGAAGCTGCTCTGTAAGGCGGGGACCGAGACGTACAGCCCACGGGATTTTCAAAGTCTTATTGCAGCACATATCTCTACATTTAAAATTAAACGCTGCCTTCAGTGTTTTTGGAAGTAGTTCTCTATTAGCGCACACAATATATTTATGGATAAGCGAGTAGATTTTTCAGTAGTTCCAATATAACCTTCCCCCAAAAAAGAAAAATAATTCTGTAACTAAAAAGATGACTGTATTTTCCAAACGTATGTGTTACACAGGTTAACAAACCACACATATTAAGCTGTTAAAGTCTGCAAAAAAGTTTGGGAATAAACACTCCATCTGTATAGAAGAACTCTGCCTGGAGTACCTGCCCGGGTTCACCTGACTGGAGCAGCGAAGCATTTGTGCTGGCCCTGCCATCGTCTCCCACTCCCTAGGACAGCGCACCTGGAAGGCTGCTCCTATAAGCTCTCAGTAGAGTTTCGCAAAAGTGCTGAGACCCAGCTGTTTTGGATCCATATTTTCCTGTATTCAGCTGCAGACTCAGGCCAACAAAACTGACTAGAGGGTGCAAAGGTGCCTTCCGAAGATGATGACATCTTCCAAATGGGAGCAATAAACTACAAATATCTATTCATATAAATGCCCTATGGAGGTAGAAAGACAATCTCACTTCCCACTGGTTCCTCCAGCCCACCATCCATCCCAGGAACCTAGATGCCTGTGGCTTCTCTCTCCCGCACTGCCCCTCTCCAAGACCAGGTACACACTCCAGCCTCCCTCTAGTTCTCCTTCTCTACACATAACACACAGCTATTACAACATGTGAATCTCATACATGTGTACATCAGTGCCCATGCAGAAACAGGTTAGAATTCAAAATTAGAGTTTAGTTTCTATGAATACACCACCGTCACCCTGTGGTAAAGTCAAAAACTAGAAGGTGAAATGCTGTTAAATTAAAACCAGTATATATAGTAAGATGTGTAGTGTGTGTGTGTGTGTGTGTGTGTGTGTGTGTGTGTATACATATCTCCATGTGTTGTACTCATACAATAATTATGACAGTATTACCTTGTTCACAAATTAATAATGTGTAAAGTTGTTCAACCTTTTAAAATACAGTTTTGTTAGCGTCTAGGCTCCAAATGGAATATCAAAAAAGTCTAAAAACACATTTCTGTGAAATGAAATTGTGCATATTTTCTTATAGCTAAAATACTAGCATGAGGTACACAGACCCATGTGTGTATACACAGGCATTTCTAAACTATAGAATAGATGTTTCTACACACTTATTCTAATCTCATTTTTGACTTCTCACTATTTTTACTCTAATAATTATTTTTCCACTTTGTTTTTGATCATCTTTGATCGGGATGTTGTGGGTGAGTCTCTTAATTCTGGTTGAATAATACCAATGAAACAATGAGAATAAAGTGCAAGGATAAAATATACTCAGTAGAAAATTCACATTTTTAAAAAATATCATTTAAAGTGATTAAAAAGCCTTAAACCGCTGTCAAGGTCACCCTGTTCCTCTCAGTCAGATGATTCTCCTCAGACTCTAATATTCAAAATTAAAAATGCAAAAAAGTTTGAGGATTTTATTTGTTTTTTATTCAAATTAGTTGTGGTTTACTTTTTGCCCTTTGGATTACCAAAATCAGCTATAAATTAACCATGTCTAGAATCACTCTCCGAGCCCTATTCTGTGTTCGTGTTAAAATGTGATTCACCTTTTCAAAGTGCTGCGCTACATACACACCTCGTGCCGATAGTAATGCTCCTACAGATTCCAGAGGTAGCACATTAGGGTTGCAAATCATTTTTCCCCCAGAATGTCTGTCAGTCTCTTCATTCTGTGCTCTCATCATTCATGCTTTGCTAAGGATGATTCTCCCATATTACCTTAAATCATACCAGAACTACACTTCATTTTTAGAATTTTTAAAAAAGAAAATAGTACTGTACTCCATACATCACAGACATCTCAGTGCGCTTGTACTTATGTAGTATACATTAAATGTTTTCAAAAATTTTAGTTAGTCAAAACAAATAGCTAATTTTCCAGCTCTGGAAATACCCAAAGATACTGTTAATCTTCTGGGTTAGTAAGAGAATTATGAATAGTTCTTATTCATCAGTCTCATAAGATAATTGACCACAGAGTCCAAAACAAAAAAAGTTTGGAAGAGGATGTGGCTAAGTGGTAAAGGAAGTCGCTTAAGATGTTCACAGAGCTCCTGAAGAGAAGATTTTGAAAGAGGGAAAAACACTTTTGTAGGTCCAAGGCTAATCCCCTTAAACATGTGAATAAGTGTCTAAGTTAGAGCAAATTAACTTCGCAGTGGGTAGAGTATTTTTCTGCAGCATTTGGGGTCATGTTAAAACTGGTAAGAATTAAACCTAAATCTCAAGGGTCTCTTCTACAAAGGTAAGTGAAGAAGAGACCAAATGACTGAGGAGACTGTGGGGATGGGAGTTTAATCACTGGCACCATATAAGATTTCCTTTTGCTCTGTCTCGCCATAGGGAGATTAAATAATTTTTTTGTCTTCTGAATTTCACAGGCCCCAAGTAAATTTTAATGGATTTCAGATGATTGCATTATAGTGCTAAGAAAACAAATGACATTCCTGAAAGCGTAAAACCAAATGGACAGCTGTACAGTATATTTCCATTTATTTATAAACTACTATGACAATATCACTCAGTTCATCTCTCTGAATCTTATATAAAAATAATTGCTCATAACAATATTGCAGGGACAAATTAATGATACAACATGCTACTTGCGTTGTAAAAGCATATATGATATTTTATTTGGCAGATCGTTAGTAGGATATTAACAAATATAAAAATACACACTACTCTGGAAACAAATAACTGTGGCTTTGAAGTTATCAAAAGCCAAATAGACATGTCTCTAGTTTTGGTGAGGTGGGGGATTCAAGCTTACAAAATTTCACACATAAGTAAAAGTTGATAAGCATAACAGTTTCAAGAATAGTAATTCTTCCAGTGGGCTCGTGGCTTTAGAAGGCCATGCATATACAGCCAGATGCTACAGAATTGTGATGTATGCATTAATACTATAGCAGGCCAATACGTGTTGTGTGCCAGAATATTCTTTGGAATAATATAAGCTGCATTTAGTACTATATTCGTGGCTGGGAAGAGGCAGTGATATACAATGTTATGGAGAGTTTGAAAGAGCTACATAGGTAACTGTGGAGAATGCTGAGGGCTGCCTGGTACAGAAAGGATGGGAGAAGACAGGCAGGTGGGTGAGCTTGCTTGGGGAGGGCTGCTCGCAGGAAACAGAAAGAGAGAATCCGCATCTCTAGCATCTCTAGCCTTGCACCCTTACACCCATTGACATGAGTACATCCTCACCCTTCTCAAAATGAAGTGGCGAGCTGATCATCCCTACACATTCAGCTCAAAACAAAGAAATATATGAATACAGTGTAAGTTGCCAGAGTGCTACAGGAGCAATAATTATTGTAATTTTAATATAGCCACTTAAAATTTATCAAACTGTAAAAGTCATATCATAATCTGCAGCCATTTGCTTTTCATTTAGTAAAAAAGGAACATTAGTTACTATGATAAATGGAATATTATCTTACATTTTACTCAAAACATGATAACCATACATTATTATTCTCTAATTATTGTTAAAAATCATCCTCACATTATGACCAAATATCATACCCATACATATAATCTAAAACATAGAAATAAAAGTATCCATGTGATGGCCCTTGCTGAAAAACTGTCACCTGAGAAATATATGCATTTTAGTTTCATTTTGTTTTGAATCAATAGTGCTTTGGAATTTCACTTTATTAACTTTAAAAAATAAAGATGATACTCTCTGACATTTATTTTGTGCTCTTTAAAGACTCTTTTCTTCTGAAAAAAAGAAAGGAGCAAGCAGCTTGCTCATCACCAAAAAGTTAGCAAGATTAATCCTTACAGTATCATCTCTGAAGCTTCATTAAGCACTTTAATTAAACTATCCCATAACAATGAAGTGAGAAATCTTTATCATGGTGTGTTCCACTCACTTTAGGGGCTATCGACATTGTGGCTTAGAATGACATGAAACTTTGTAACCAAAAATTTTAGAATTGAAAATATTGCCTTTGTTCAACAGAAATGTGATTATAATTTGAGTTATCATGAGCAATGCCCATGATTGGGCTTGATTGGGAAGCAAAGGAGACAGAAAATACAGGGGGGGGGGAAAAAAAAACAACTCTCATGGTTGAGTTCACAGTGAATCCTACATAAACAAGATTTAAAAAAAAAAATGATTGCACCCTAATCATCCTAAAATCTTAGATAAATGAAAAGCCACATTTCTAAAATTGATCCTAGATTTTTAAAGCACATACATATAAATAGGAAAAAACAAGCAAATACAAAACACTAAGAGGATTTAGCAAATGAATGGCAGTAAATTCTTTTCAATAAATATATGAGTGAGAAGAATAAGGAAGAATAAAGCCCATTCATTTTCTAAATAGAACTAAAAGGCAGACTGCTGAAGAAAATGCTTTCTTGGGTATCACATGCTTGTTTCTGTGTGTGGCACCTCATATCTAAAAGGAAAATTAAACAGAGAAACATGGTAGCTGAAAACAAGAAAGGCTTGAGCACAATCAACAGATGACGTCCGCCATGGATATTTCACAGTGAACTGTGATCAGTATGGGAGAGAAATAACAACAAGTAAAAGAGAAGAAAGTGAAAACTGATGCGGGAGTCTTGCAAAATATAAATTAGGCTCTAATTTTCAGGTAGCCCTTAGTGTAACTATACTTTTTTGTGTAACTTTTCTTGATTCTTAGGCATCTAAAAACACAGTGTCTGTTTATATTTCAAGAGGATTATTAAACAAAGTCTTGAGGAAAGCAAATTTTTAGACTAAACAAGCGTCAGTATCCAGATGCTGGCTCATGCTCTACATCAAATCTTTGCAAAGAGCTCCATCTTCAGGCCCTTCTGATACACTGAGTGCATTCGGGAAGGCGTGCCTTCCTGGTTTGCCCTCCCACACTGCAGTGTGCGTGTCCTGCCTCCTTGTTCAAACCCTTCTGTGTCTGAAAACCAACCAGCAGGAGAACACTAGCTGCACTAGTATTCCCTAGGATTAATTGTAAGGAAGGTGGGCTAAAGGCAGAAGCGCTCTTCATCATTTCATTCTCAAATTTCCTAAGTCCCTCCTCAAGTTTATATTCTTAAATAAAACATTTGCAAGCTTCTAATTGACCAAAAACAGAGACTTAGACAGGATTCTCCTTTTCCCCTCTCTAAACGTTATTTCTTTCCCCCACTTCTCTCCCTTCTCTTAAAAGTCAGAGATGTAAAGTCAGGGCATGTAAAAGAACCTAGAAGAAATTATATGGAAAAGACCAATCAAATATATAACAATTGATTGTGAGGACAATATGCAATATGTCAACTTTCAAAGAAAAAAAGGGGGAAAAGAAAAAAAAAAAAGTAATGTGGATTTAGAAAGGTTAATGTTTAGTTGTTTGATCAATCTTATATACCTATATGTATTAATCTAAACTGATCCGATGATGAAAATATGTAATACAACCATTGTTAAATTTAAACAATAAAAGAATTGAAAAAAAAAGAGAAAGACATATATATATATATATATATATATATATATATATATATATATATATATAACAAAATCTTGACTTAAATTTTAGCTCACTGTAAAAATGGCTTGGCTTTTTATCTCAAAGAGGGAGACCTGGTCCCAGACAGATCTACTTTCGGATCTCTCATGTCTGAAAATTACATTTATTCTACAGTCAGGCAACTCCTAGAACAGAAAGATGAAAGAAAGAAGAGGACCCGATGAAGGACCGCTGTCCATGAGAAAGAAAGCAACACAGAGTGATTTAGACAACCAAACATAAATATTTACACAGTCCAGCATACAAAACCACTGACTATAAATTTTGACCATGACCATTAAAATTTCAAGTAAAGTTTGGTGAACATATTGGTGAACTCCATGAAAAGAGTTCCCTAAGTTCCATATCATGATTACATAAGAAAAGCATTCACTCAACAATAAGAATTATATCTGGGACAAGAAAATAAATGTTTTCCTCCTGTAGAGAATTTCTGAACTGTTACAATACAAGGTTAGGAGGAAAACCTCCACAACGCAATGTGAAAGCCACAGTTCAGCAAAGTATCTCTTCTAGGTAAATCTGCCACAGGACAAAAAAAAAAAAAAAAAGATCCAGAGTTCCAGGTTTGGAAAGGCCATTAAAGACAATTTAATCCAATCGTTTAATGACAGGGCCCTGCCTGAAGAGGTTGTCCAAGGTAAACGCACCCTTCACAATTCTTCAACTTACACTTTCTTCAACAGGTTTGACCACAGAAAGATTCATCTTTATATCTACCCCAGGTTGTCCTATTTTAGCTTCACCTAGCACTGCTATTCCCATTTCAGGGCAACATAGAAGTTTAGTTATCATTCAAGGAAAAGCCCTGAGATGTTCATAAGCCAAGACACCACTGTAGTTAACAACTCCCAGCCACCCTGTCCCTTCATTCTGTCTTCTTTACCCTGAGGGTCACAGCTCTGTGACTCTCCGTGCTCAGGAATTTGATTCCCTCATCTAATTGGCCCTTTCTCCCAAAAAGCAGTGTAATTTGAGGTACCCTGAAGTATGGTGGCCAGTGTGGAACATAATTAGTAGAAATGTCCCTTATAGAGCTAGGTGGGGTGCTCTCACACCTCTTGGACAACAGTTACCATATCTTCATTAATAAAGTTAGTTTTAATTAGGTTACCTATAATTGGGGGAAAATGGAAGACATGAAAGGCTCATTGCTTGCTAACTAAATGTGACATTTCCTGTTCTTGCTTTTTTTCTGCCATTGTTGTTCACACAAAGCCAGTTATAATTAGACTCCCAGAATACCGAATGGATCAAGATGTAAATGTATCGTATAACAAGGCAAATACAATTTCTTTTGCTGTGCTATTAAGCTTTTTTATACCATTTCATATAATTTATACAAGATAATATAATAAAAGTAATTTTTGTATAGAAATGGTGAAGGTTTGCTGAAGATTTACATGTAACATCTAAACTAAAAAAAATAAAAAGTAAAAATTGGGCCAGAAAGATAGTTTGTCAGATTAGAGCCTGCTTAGGCAAGTGCGGGGACCAGGATTCAATACCCAGCACCACATGCCACGTGGTCACTGTCCCCAACCTCACATGGGCTGAGCCAGCCACCAAATCCAGGCATGGTGACCCAAGCCTGTAATCCCAGCTCTGGGGAGGGTGAAAACAGAAGAGCCATTATGTGCCCAAGCTGCATGAGACCCTATACACTCACTATGTGTACCAAATACATAAAAATAAACAGTAGTGAAATGGAGGACATTAACTTAATTTATGATTATATTAATACCATAAAATAAAACTAGCACTGTTGCTTAGAAAAACTGAAGTCTACAGCAGATGTTGTTCTTATATTTCCCTCTGGACATTTGAGAAGTTATCCTGCATTATTTTTTTTCCAGAACTGGGGATCGAACTCAGGACCTTGCACTTGCCAGGCAGGCACTTATACCCCTGAGATATCTCCCCAGCCCCTACCCTACATTTTTGAAAAACACAGTAATGTCAGCCAAATTGTTAACTTCTTAGAGTTAATCCTCAATGATACCAGAAATTTAGCCCGTGTAGAATTTCATACTAGACTACAGAGTTCATAAATCTATCATGTCCATGCACACATATATATATCCACATTAACATAGATATGAGTCATACAGATATGGATGGGTAGAGATTTATATGTCACTATATAAACATATCCAATTAATATTTCCTTATAATATTTTAAAAATAGACTTTAATATAAGCAAACTACAGAAATGGGACTTGGCCTGTTTGTGTACCTTTTATGCCACAGGTACTTTCCATTCTAAAAGACTTCAGTTTTCTCTTTGCTGTATCCAGATTACAGGTTTGCTATTGCTGAACCCCGTCTTCATACTCACATGCGTATCTATAGTCTCTTCAGGAAGTGCTGAAAATAATCCAGTGTCCTCTGACATCAGAAGCATTAAAGAAGCTCAAATTATTTGAGCCCAGAGTTAAACAGTGGAAAGAACTGCATTACCCTCTGTTGACCACTGATAAACAGACTTCTGGGCCTCTGCCTTCCACAGAGCATGGGCTACAAATGCAGCTGCCCCACGTTGTGCACTTGCAAACTGGGCTGGCGGGGCGGAAGCAACCCCACAGCAAGCAATCCCACAGCACCTGCTGCCCAGAGTCCAGCTCCCTCAGCAGCCCACTCCACAGCCTGCAAGGTCCCTGCACTGGAGCGTGGGAAAGAATAAGCAAACATCAACTTAAATGAGTATGAAATAATGGGTAAATGTATATGGTGTTTGAAATAGGAAATTCAAGTGCAGTGATTTTTGCATTGATCATCTTTGAAAATCCCTCAGCAATCAGATTCCTTTTGATATTTGTGAGATCAGTTTAGTCCAGAGTTATGCTGTGCTATACTATACTATACTATACTATACTATACTATACTATACTATACTCAGTGCTACAGGTGATATTATGCTAAGAAAAACATATGCAGTTCCTGGATACATATCATAAAATACTTGTAACTTAAAGTGATCAGATTGCTACCCAGGAAAGGGTCATGTTTTGTTATTCATAAGAAGGTCCTTTGAGTCACACCTGACTTCATATTAATCAGATCTTTCACTAAAATTCCCTAAAGACAGAGTCCAGGGAAGCCAAGCACATGGTTAGATGACTGGAACTTTTGGTACAAACTCCCAACACTGAGGAGGTGAAGAGACACTGGAGAGCGTAGTGGACATAGTCATCGATGGCCAATGATGTAATCACTCCTGCCTCCAGGCTAGAGCCTCAGAAACACCCAGGGGACAGGAGTCAGAGAAGATGTGAGCTGCTTCACCCTAGAGACCTGGGAAGGAGAAGATGGGGAGCCTGGAGGGTGCGCATGCTCCTCCCCTCTTCCCCTTTTCCTTGCCCTACGCGTCTTTTCCATCTGACTCTTTTTGATCTGTACCCTTTATAAACCGGTTACTTGATGGATAAATTGTCTTCCTGGGGAGGTCATGGGAAGAAGGAGCCCATGGGACTGTCCCTTCTGTAGCCCTTCAGTTCGAAGTGCAGGTGAGAGAAAAGGAGATTTTTCAGTGGAAACGTGATCCACGTTGCAATTTCATTGACCTGAATCATCTTATCTCAATAACCGACTATTGAGTTGTGTTTGTTTAAATTTAATCACTGAATTTTTTAATTGGGACAGAGAAATATTTTTTATCAATTTGTGATGAAATAGTTTTTGTACACTAGATAGGCTAATACCAAATAATATAGCCAATTAAGATAGCTTCAGTTAGACTATGTAATATGTAAAATTCAATAACTTATCATAATTATTTAATAGAGAATATAGTTCATCAGAATAAAATAATGTGATTTGATCCATGCAGGTCATAAATAGTCCTTGGTCTCTCTGAGAAAAATCAACTTTATGTGAGTAAAAATCTAAAAATGAAGAAGTTAAAAAATAAAATAAATCAGAAAATTGATAATTCTATCCACAAATTATAACTACATGAATACCTCAGTAGCTATATTCCTACATACAAAAAAGGACTATCAAGGTGGACAGAATTCTAATTAAACAGATGAAAGTTTATAGCACTACATTTATAAAAATATGTCCCTCTTCAGTATAAAACTCAGGCAGAATTATTGGTTATTTGAGAGGTAATCAAGCAGTATTTGAGAAGACAACAACATTCACATTTATCATTACTATTGTGACAAAAGTTATCACACTTCTCGAGTACTGTGTTCTCAGCATTATACGATGATTGAATGGCTGGACCAGGTGCTTCACAGGTATCAGGCATGTTTAGTATCACAATGAATATTACATATATTTTGTTATATCCATTTTCAAGTGAAGAAATTATAGCCAAGGTGTTATATTTTCTGCCCAATCCTGATTTGCTGGACCTAGTTAATTTTCAATGTTGCCTCCCTGCTTTGAATACTTCACTTTTAAAAAGCCACCCCTTATGCTTAAATAATCATCCTGAAAGAAATATTCACATTCAACTTTAATGACTTTATATACTTATTTTTATATTAATGTGTTAAAACTGGAAACATTTCATATTTTATAGGGTGACATTTTGTGTATAGCAATTACAACTAACAAATTTAATATATATAAAAGTAAAACAAATATTAATAGCTTCACCATATTTAACACCATTCTCTCTCTCTCTGTCACTATATATATATATATATATATATATATATATATATATATATATATATGGGGTTTTTTGTCTTTTTGAGACAGGATCTTGCTATGCAGTTCAGGCTGGCCTTGAACTCACTTTTCTAGCCCAGGCTGGTCTCTAACTCACACTGATCCTCATGCCTCAGCCTCCCAAGTGCTGGGATTAAAGGCATGAACCACCACAGCCCAGCTGCATCATTATATTAAGAACTGAGGAATATAATTACATAATAGGAGTCAACATTAAGGACATAAACATAGTTCCAAAGTCGCAAACAAAGCAAAGAATAAAAGATAAATTTTCTAAATAGAGAAAAATTGGTAGCATTTCCAAAAAACAAAAATATCCTGAACTATTATGAACTATTGCATAAAAATATATTTCATACATGAATGTTTAGGAAAAAACATGATGAAAGATAAGGAATAATTTTCATACATTAATATTCCAATTTTCTTCATGTTTCCAAATATAATATGTACATCCACACAAATTGTTTTAAATAAAAAATATTTTCTGAATCATACGCTGTGTCAAATAAGACCTAGCTCTGAGGACAGTGATGCAGTTATCAATTTCTTTTCAAAATGACTGACAAAATGAAGGGATTAACATTTAACAGTAATTTAAAGTCACTTTACTATTGAATGTTTCCATCTTTAGCTTTCCTCGGTGGCATGGCCGGTCATCTTAGCCACTTAGCAAGCAGAGGCAGGAGGAGCACTGGAGCTCAGATGGTTAAGGCAAGCCTGAGATACCTAGCAAGACCCCAAGAAAAAGAAACAATAGAAAAAGAAGTAGACTCACTTTCCTTTCGGTTAAGGGCGTTTACCCACCAATTTATACTTCTGCACCTGTTTGTAATTATACCTCTATAAAATAATAATTCTTTTAAAGTTAAAATTTTCTTCCTCAATATGCCCTGAATAAGACTTTTTTTTTTTCTTAAGCTTGTTTTTGGTAGCAATCAGAATTGGCCACCACCGAAGGACTGTGTCAGGAATGTCCTAAGCCCCACCCGTGGAAATCTGAAGTGTAACTAACCCAAAAGGAGTGAGTTGTCACTGCTCCCAACAGGGGCATGCTCTGTCCCAAGCCTGGCCCTGCCGACTCCTCCCCGGAGCCCTGGAGGACACGTAGGGCCTAGCCCCACTCACTTGCCCAGGGGACCCTGTGCCTCTCAGATGCCCACGGAGATGTTGACAGCTGCCGAGATGTCAGCTCGCCACCTCTCTGAGGCTGAACCTCAGCCAGGAATGCGCAAGAAGAGAGTGAACATCTTCCTGCCCTGGCCAAGCTCGTGACAGCACGGCCACACCAAGGCCCGTACGTCGTTCCACAGCCTATCCACATAATCAGCGCAGCAGACGCGCTCTCTTTGCTAACTGTCTCTGCAAGGCATTTGAACAGCTCCTGCTGCTGCTGTGGCTCCTTGTTCTAATCAGCTGTCCTGGCGCTTCAGATAGCAGGAGGTCCCACGTTCGCGGTGCTGTCCAAGCACAAGTGAACATAGCACCGAGAAGCTAGGTTCAGCGCAGGCCACCACTCCTTTGTTCAAAGAAGGCATCATCATGAAAGTTCTGAGCAGAAAGCAAACTTTAGAAAGGGTCCCAGGCCCTATCAAGAAAGTGGTCAGGCTCTGTTGACCAATCACAACCAGTGTGTGAAACTTGACCTGACGGTCCAGACATGGCCTGCTGGGGCCACCGTGCTCAGCACATAACACACACTTGAAACTCACTTAGTTTGGTTTCAGAACAGGAATAGAGGAATGATTTAAAAAGTCATTCAAACTACAGCATTGGATGAGATCTGTTTGTAATTACATATAATTACATGTGCAATGGAATCAAAAATACTGTGAATCTTTAACTTTAAAAAAATAAAGAGAATACAAGATAAAAAAACATTAGAAACAGTACTAGAATTTCACTAAATAAAATAATAGAAATTTAACAATGTTTTTTACATTGTACATTATTGTTTTCAAGTTAGTTTTTCAGATTACCAGACATAAGCATACAAAATTGGTAAAAAAAAAAAAAAAAAAGTTACAGAAAATTTAAAAGGAGAAAAATAAAGAGAGCAACAACTGCTCTTTTCAGTAGAGCAGTAGAAATCACAGTACATTGTCTAAGCTTTGCATTTTTTCTTTCTTTCTTTTCTCCTTTCCCTCATCCCAGTTATTCCTTCCCTTTGAATAGTTCATTTCCTTTTCCCAATATCTATTGTACCTTTCAGCTTTTATTTATTCTTTCAGGTTCTTATACTAGCAAGACATTATGTTTATACATGCAGGTCTGATTTATTAAACTTATGAGTATGATCTCTAGCTGCTTCCATTTACCCATAAAAAGTCTCAAGTTTATCTTTTTTATAGCTGAGTAATACTCTACTATATAAATTATATTACAGTAAAAAATACATTGCTGTTAATCCTTCTCAGTATTCTCCGCCTCACTTTGAACACATGTATCTCATAATTCTTTCCACTTTTGGAAGCATTTCTGAAGCCTTCTTTCATGAGTGCCTTTAACTATACTTTCCTGGCCACCTCAATACAAAGAATTTGCCTCTCACAGTCATGTTGGCATTGGCACATAGCCAAAAGCCTCACAGTTCCAGACCCAGTGGCGAAGGTGGAGGAGGACCCTGCAGTGTCGTTGCAACCTTGCCTCTCTGTTGGAGAGAGCACGCAGCAGCACCACTCACAGTATTTTTGATCACACCTTCAAAAAAACATTCATGACAGAGGACATCCAGAGTGCTTCAGAAAATGGTGAGAACAGTGACATAAACAGTGTATTTGAAACAAGGGGGACAATTTTGAAGAAAATTAATGGCAATGTCTCTTACTGTAATAATTTTTTATTTACACATTCATGCATATTTTGACCATAACTAAAGACAATTTGAGGGACTGAGGAGATAGCTCTGTGGCACAAGTGCCTGCCTGGCAAGTGCAAGGTCATGAGTTTGAACCTTGGTCCCAGAAAAAAAAAAAAGTAATATGTATACATATATATGATAATTATATATAATGGATAATTATATATTTATACAATGGATAATTATATATTTATATAATGGATATTTATATTTATATAATGGATAATTATATATTTATGTGATATATATCTCCCCAAACTACAGTTCATATATAATATGACTTTAATATAAATTTCCAATTACTCTGCAAGAATTGGTGACAGTTCTTAACAAAAGTGTGGTCTCCATCCCAATGCACTCAGTTTTCCTCGCTTCTTTGCACTCCTTCTGTTTTTGCTTATTTGTTTTGGGTTGGTTTTGTTTGTTTGTTTTTGTTTTGGGGTTTTGTTTTGTTTTGTTTTCTTGATTTTTTTTTAATATCTTCTCCATACTTTGGCTCTTTTCACTGTACATGAAAACACTGAAAAAAGGCCGGCCAAATAGCTCTGTAGATTAAACCATCTGCTTAGGCAGCGTGCAGTGGCTGGGGTTCGATCCCCAGCCGCCCACCCCCAGGGCCCCTGAGATAGCCATTGAGACTGACTGAGTGTGGTGGCGTGCTCTTAGGCTGAAAACAGGAGAATCGCTGCGAGTCTGATCTACATAGCGAGACCCTGTACACTCTGTATGAAATACATGGAGAAAAAAAAAAAGCCATGCTGTTTTGTTATATTAATACCTAACCTAGTTCTCTGCTCATAATGCTGCTCAGAAAACACTTCCAGGATTCTCATCAGCATTCTATGTCTTCCTCTCTCCTATGCTCTTAGAAAGAAAAGGAATATACCAGCCATTGACCCTCTGCTGACATGGCTCTGTGACTCTGGACCTGCCAGCCCACAGCTGCCCTGAGCGTCCTGCTGATTTGCTTCAGTTCAGCACCCATGTCAGTGGGGGGCAGACTCTCGGCCAAGCTGCCAGGCTCTGGCCTGGCTCTGTCACCACCAGTGTATGGTCTGAAGACCTCTACTGTCCTCTACTTCAGGCTGCCCTGACGCACGGGGTGATAATGGGACCTCACTCCTGGCATTCAGTAAGTTTCCCAGTCCATGGAAGCTACTTGGAATTGAGCATGGCCCCTGGTGAACATCTAATAAATGCTACTTCCTTTTATTCCTCCCAATTGACCTTGATATTCAAACTATTTCGGGTCAAACACAGAGGTGCCCGGGTTTACAAATTAAATTCTTTCCACAATTTTGGTCCCAAAAAAAAGCTCGACAAAAACAGAATCAAATTCAGTGATAAGGTTCAATATTGACCTAATGGAGACCAGTTCTGTTTATGACCAGAACTGTGGAGAGAACTGTATTTGAATACAACACCCATGCCATGCCCCTGATTCCTTCTCTGAAGTGGTGTGGTTTATATAGTTTATCCATTATATAAATATATAAATATCTATAATATAACTACACGACTAAAATTAGTTAGATTGTTGAATCACTTGGAAGTCACAACCAATTCTAGCTGCACACATGTGTCCACAAGTTGTGCAAGGGTCCAGCATTCAACGCTGGGCAACATCTGCAAACTTTACAATGGTCAGAGTGCCACATCACTCCCCGTCCAGTGAGCCAGAGGATGGATCTGTTACATTATGATCCATGGGAGCTTTAGAGAAGCTTGCAAGTCATGTGATTCAATCTTGAACATCTTAGAGCCCAGTGGACACTCTTGCATAACGGACTACCTGGTTGTAATGTGGTGTGTGTAGCCAGCCATGGGAGGAAAGTACCAGCCTGCTTGCTTCCTGTGAGAATTGTGAGAACTGTGTCCACATTTAGGAGAAATCCACTGAGATTTGGTTAAACCTAGCCTGTTCTACATGGCTGTCACACAAGTAGTAACTACTTAAATGAAGTTATCTTTTGGTCTAATACAGTGTTCATATGTCCTTAGTGGTACTAGACCTTTACGCTGAATACATCCCCAAACTTTCCTTTTGTTTGTTTGTTTGTTTGTTTGTTAGCAAGGGCCTTTGTAAATTGTCCAGGCTAGGCTCCAACTTGTGACCCTTCTGTCTCAGCCCCCTCAGCCCTGGGAGAACAGGCATGTGACACCACATCCAACTCATGATAATTAACTTTAATAAGTTTGTTTAGAAGATCACAGTGTCAGCCAGAGAGATGGCTCAGAGGTCTAAAGCACCTTCTCAGGCAAGCTTAGGCAACCACAAGGACTGTGTTTTGAGCCCTGGCACCACATGCTGCACCAGCTCCACCCCCAGAGTAGGCTGAGCTGACCATAATGTAAAAAGAAGAAGAAGAAGAAGAGGAAGAAGAAGAAGAAGAAGAAGAAGAAGAAGAAGAAGAAGAAGAAGAAGAAGA